>JAQQSZ010014168.1:0-11581 GCA_028646595.1 Phalanger gymnotis
AGAGGATAAGAGAGGGATCTCTAGAGGGAAGGATGAGGGAATAGATTAAAGAGGTATAAAAGTCTATATAGATTTACGGGAATGGAAGGTAAGGAGGGTGGTAGATTAAGTAACAGGAGGGCAAGGTAGTTGGTGAAAGCTATATGAAATAAGAGATATGTAACAACAAATACAAAGATCAGAAGTAGAATTTGTTAAGGAAAGTAAATGTGTATGTATGTATATGTATATATATACATACGTGTATATATACATATACCTGTGTATATATGTAGGTATACATCAGTATCTGTATATACAGGGTGTTCCTAAAGTCTGGACACATAGGCAATATTGCATATTTTTCAAGAAATGGAATGATTTAAATTTTCAACAATGTTTTATTTAATTGGAATATTAACAAATAACATCTTCAATATGATTTCCATCATTTGAGATACTAAGGTTGATGTGCTTTGCAAGATTGGTTGTGAACTACTTGCAATAACTCAATATTGCAATAATAACACATTGCCATCAATTTTAGCACATTCACTCTTGTAATGTCAATATGAAGTCATATGATGTTATCTGAAGTTGAAGTTGTTATTTGTTAATATCACAATTAAATAAAGTGCTGTTGAAAATTTAAATCATTTCATTTTTGGAAAATATGCATTTTTGTCTATGTGTCCAGACTTTAGGAACACCCCGTAGATATATCATGCTTAAATGTAGTCTGTGGGGGGACTGGAAGAGGGGAGAGAAGAAAGTAAATAGTGCGCACTTGACAATAAAAAATTAACAGGGAGGCAAAGAAAAGATAGCTCTCAACACAACAAGTAGTATTTTTGTATAGGCTTTCTTGAAATGGACGTTAATTGCTATATATTTTGAATCCTCTCTTATGTTCTTCTGTGAACATGATATGCTTTTTTCTTTTCTTATTTTGTATTTAGTTTCAATATTTAACCTTATATTTTTCTTTTTTTTATTTTCTTAATGTGTAGTTAAGTTTCAGTAATAAAAAATGCACTACTGTAATAATAATTCCAAATCCAGACAGAAATAGTTTCAGTTTATTCAATTTAGCTTTGCATTTTAGGTTGTCCAGGCCTTTTTTGAATCTTTACCTTATAAACACAGAGTGTTTTTTCTTCCTCCCAGGTTTGTGTCGTCTTCAAATTTGACATATTTTCAAACATTTACACACATAAACCTTACTTAAACTTTTATCTCTTTTTGTTACTTTTGAACATAGTATGGTCTTCCAGCATCATATTCATGAATCCTCAAGCACCTAGTCTGAATAATTCTATCATGCCAAATTGGCTTCTTTAGATTATAATTATTAGTTCTTTCTCTTTATTACCCATGATTTGCAGATTGTTTTACAGACATTTTAAGACTGGGATTTTATTTCTGGTTCCATTTTAGTATTGTTTGGTATTTCCATTTGTTTTTTTTTTCTTTTGCTTTCTGTCATTGGAGTTTAAAATCCTCTAACATTGAATCATAAGATCCTAAGCAAATGCATTTGTGTGACCCCATATTAGGCATTTTTTTTATTCCTGGGTAAGAATTCCTCATATCTTTATTTTATTCTGCTACCCACAAATCGAGGTTGTATTCTCAGATACCATTCTCAACAATTTTAAAGACTTTCACAAATTAATTAATAATAAAATGATTGGAACCAGAACTATTTATATAATTAAAACACCATTGTAAACTCAAGTAACTTTGAAAATTGTAATAGAATGACCATCGTTTCTGACAAGTGGTGATATGTTTACCACTTGGAAGTAGACATATATTTTTTGTCTATAGCCAATGATAAAATATATTTTACTTGACTATGTATATTTGTTCCAAATGATTTGTTTTGTTTTCTCTATTTGAATAGTTTGAGATGTTGAAGGGAAATAAAACAGATTTCTAGTAATTAAAAAAAAATAAAAATTGAGAGGCAGGGGGTGATAAAGATGTGACATTTTATTCACTGCAAAAGGAAGATGGTATTTTTAAATTTTGATTACTTGTTTTAATTTCTTACTCTTCTATAGTAAGAGTAATCTGTAAATGTAAAAACAAAAAAAAAACATTTTTAAAAGCATGGATAGGTCACCATCTGCTTAATTGGAGAAAGTACTTGCATCAATACAATCAGGGAGACATCACAATATCAAAATAAATATACCTAGCAATTTTTTTTTACTTCATCAGGAAAATTACTCTGGTTTCACTTTAATCCCCCCACAATAAAGAAATAGATGAATAATTGCACTTATCTCTTTACTACTACCTCAAAAGTTAAATTTGATTGATCTGCATGTCTTCACAAGTGGTATTTGAAAATAAGCTTATTACTTCACAGTTAGGAATGGAGTTGTGAAATTTTATGACTATATAAGAAATCCTTTAAGGAAAATATAGACTATAATATTCAAGTATAAGTTACTGTTGTTGTGTTTAGTTATTCTCAGACAAACTTGTAAGTAATTTCAAAAGACACTATGAATCTAAATAACAGTATCTTGAATTTCATGGAATTCAGGTATGGTGGTAGAATTTTTATACTTTCTAATTCTTCCAACTTTTCTTGATATCTAACTTCTATTTCTATATGTTATACTTTCCAAGTCTACATATAACATGCTTCTAAACATTATATTGGCAGAATTCTGACATTTCTCTGTGAAACAAAGTTTGAACATTGTATTTCAAAGTTCACATCCACTGAATATACAAATATGAGACAGTTTTATATAGGAACAAGAATAGATTGTGTGGGCAAATGTGAGTTTCAACCCCAATTCTGTCACTCGTTCATTGTGCAAAGTAGGGCAAAATAATGAGATATTCAGAATCTCAGCTATATAGATACATAAACACACACTTATATATGTATATATATGTATGTGTGTGTGTGTGTGTATGAATATGTATACACACACATCAGATTGAGGAAACTCCTGCCGATTCAAATTGATATTAGTTCTACAATATATTACTTAGACATTTACTTTTGGGTGTCAGAGCTTAAAGAATTTGCCTAGATTTGTCCTTCAATTTCCATTTCTTCTTTTAAACCTAAAGCTAACTTTTCTAGTACAATATTGAATAACAGTGGTGACACTGGGCATCCTTGTTTCACCCCGATCTTATTGGAAATGCATCTAGCTTATCATCCATTGCATGTAATACTTGCTGATTGTTTTAAATAGATGCTACTTATCATTTTAAGGAAAACTACATTCATTCCTATATTTTCTACTTTAAAAAAATAAGAATAGGTGCTATATTTTGTCAAAAGCTTTTTTATGCATCTATTGAGATCCTCATATGATTTGTATTTTTTTATTGATTTGGTCAATTATGCTGATAGTTTTCCTAATGTTGAACCAGTCATGTCTTCCTGGTATAAATTCCTCCTGGCCATAATGAATTTTCCTTATAATAAATTGCTATAATATTTTTGTTAATATTACATTTAAATTTCTTGCCTTAATATTCATTAAGAAAATTGGTCTATAATTTTCTTTCTCAGTTTTGGTTCTTCCCATTTTAGGTATCATCACCATATTTCTGTAATGGAAAGAATGTGGTAAGATTCCTCCTTTGCCTATTTTCCCAAACAGTTTGTATTTTTTTATAGTTTGGAATTAACTTTTCCTCAAATGTTTGGTACATTTCAGTTCTGAATCCATCTGGCCCTTGTGATTTTTTTCCTAGGGAGTTTATTGATGGCTTATTATATATATATATATATATATATATATATATATATATATACATATATATATATATGTATGTATGTATGTATGTATGTATGTATGTATGTATGTATATATATTTAAAATGGGATTAAGTATTTTATTTTCTCTTCTATTAGTCAAGGCAATTTATATTTTGATAAATATTCATCCATTTCATCCACATTATCAGATTTATTGGCCTATTTTGGGCAAAATAGCTCCTAATAATTGTTTTTTTTTATTTTCTCTTCATTGGTGGTGAATTCACCCTATTCATTTTTGGTACTGGTAATTTGTTTTTCTTCTTTTTTAAGATGAAATTATCTAGTTGTTTATCTACTTTATTATTTTTTCATAAAATCAGTGCTTAGTTTTATTTATTAATTTAATAGTTTTTAATTCCAATTTTATTAATCTCACCTTTGCTTTTCAGAATTTATAATTTGATATTGAATTGAGGGTTTTTAATGTTTGTTTTCTGTCTTTTTCAATTGCATCCCTAATTCATTGGTCTCCTCTTTCTCTATTTTATTCATGTAAGCACTTAGAGACATAAAATTTCCCCTAAGCTCCACTTTGCCTGTATCCCATAAGTTTTGGTATGGTTATTATTATTTATTTCTCTTGGATGATGTTATTGATTGTGTAATTTCTTGTTTCACCCAGTCATTTCTTAGGATTAGATTATTTAAGTTCCACTTAACCTTTAATCTATCTTACCATAGGTCTTTATTATATGTAATTTTTATTACATCATGATCTGAAAAGGATGAATTTAATATATATTTTTTTTTACTTTCTGCACTGTATTGTGAGGTTTTTATGCCCTAGTACATGTTCAATTTTTGTGTGGGTACCATGTACCATTGAGGAAAAAAAGTGTATTTTTTCTATCCCCACTCAATTTTCTCCAGAGATCTACCATATCTAACTTTTCTAAAATTCATTTCACCTCCTTTACTACTTTCTTATTTATTTTGTCATAAAATTTATCTAATTCTGATAAAGACAGAGAGTGAGGTTTCTCACTAGTGTGGTTTTCCTGTCTATTTCTACCTTAACTCACTTAACTTCTCTAAGAATCTGGATGTGTATCACTTAGTGCATATGTTTTTAGTACCTTTTAGCAGGGTACAATTTCCTTCCTTATCCCTTTTATTTAGATCTAATTTTGCTTTTGCTTTGTCTGAGATTGGGATTGTTACCCCTACTTTTTTTTAACTCAGCTGAAGCATAAGATAATTTACTCCAGCCTTTTATCTTTATTCTGTGTGTATCTCTCTTCTTCAAATGTGTTTCATGTGATTGATTTCAGCCTCCTTTTCTCAGCAGCAGGTTGGACTCTTCTAGCCTCACCAAGCACTGATAAGATGTCAAGCAATGGCACCATTGTTCTTGCCTACAGCCAAGTACTAGACACATCCTTTATCCTGGTGTGGTTGAACGATCAAGGCCATGGTATTATTACCTACCTGGCCAACATTGGAGAGAAGGAGGACTTTGAAGAAGCCAAGGAAGAAGGCATTGAAACTTGGAGCAAAGGGGCAGAGCCAAAATGGCACAATGAAAACAGGGACATACCTGAGATCTCTCAAATTCTTTCAGATACCTCTTGAGAAGTGAATTTGAACAGTTTTGAGAGAGGTAGCATCCCCTAAGAGACAGAGTGCAGCAGGTTTCCAAGCCAGGAGAGTCCAGAAAGGGAAGGATCAGTTTTAACTGACAGGGAGAGCACATCACATGCAGAACCACCCTAGAGCACCACACTGGAACATCTGGAGTCTTAGCCTGCCAACTGCAGTGGAAATCTCCAGAATTCTAGGTGCAGGATAGGAGTTAGTTTCAGCAAACTGATACAGAAGCACAGAGGCTGTAGCAGTAGCAGCTTCTCCTGAAGCTTTCTGCCCACAGACTAAAGATTTGAAACTCACCTTCTTGAACTTCTGGGAGCCATGCTGACTGAGTAAACACTAAGAGCTCTTATGCCTTTCCTGAATAAACCAAGAGAATACTGCAATAGAAGAAACCCTGGAACAGAGGAGCCAGAAGTGGGAGTTCAAAAGTCTTTTAACTCAGGAGGCTAGGGAGAAAGGCCCCACTTGCAGTGATGGAAGGAGACCAGTGGAGGAAGGGTGGCATCCCAGCAAGCCCCAACTTAGCATATCAGCAGGAGATCCTGAGCCCCAGGGGGTGGAGCTAGCAAGCACCAAAACCAGGAACCCAAGCATGCCTTCACAAAACCAGAGGAATTGGCAGACACCAACACAGATTGACCGCTGAGGTCACCCACGTTATGTAACACCAGCCCAGGGGAAGAGGAAACTTCCAACAGCTAGACCACCCATTCCCCACATCTCATGCTGTAAGGTTCAGTGTAACTCTGGATGGAAAGTCAGAAAGACTTCACTGGACCTCAGTCCTTTGCACACAACAACCAGCTCCAGCTCAGCACCAGGTGAGCTGCAGCAGTATATAGCTTCCAGCTGACAAAACCAGAGGCCACAGTACCCAAAGTCAGCAACAAGGACCCTAGCTCCCAAGGCAAGAAGTTTGGGACAGAGCACCCCAGGCCCCAGAAGAAGAGATCCACTTGAGAATCCAGGGAAAAGACAACTACCATGAAGAAACAAGCCAGAAAAGCTAAAAGACCATTGAATCATATTGTGGGTACCAGGAAGATTGAAATATGAATTCAGAAGAGGATAGTACTGACACTCGACCCACAACTGAAATCTCAAAAAGAAATACAATCTGATGTCAGTGCCAAAAAGCATTCCTGAAGAGTTCAAAGAGGACCTTAAAAGCCAGAGTAGAGAGGTAAGACAAGAATTACAGAATCTAACAAGAGAAAATGAATCCTTGAAAAATAAAATTGGCCACATGGAAAGAATGATGCAGAAGCTATCTGAAGAAAATAAATCTTCAAAAATTAGAATTGGACAAGTAGAAGCTAATGACACTGTGAGACATCAAGAATCACTCAAACAAAATATAAAGAATGAAAAATATAAGAAAAACATAAAATTTGTCATTGGAAAAACAACTGACCTGCAAAATAGATCGAGGACAGATAACATAAGAATTATCGGTCTTCCAGAAAGCCATGATCAAAAAATGAGCCTGGACAGTATATTCCAAGACAATATCTGGGAAAACTTCCCCATGGTCCTAGAACCAGAGGGTAAAGTAGTTGTCAGAAGAATCCAATTATCACCCCCTGAAAGAGATCCCAAATTGAAAACTCCAAGGACTATTGCAACCAAATTTCAGAATTATCTGGTCAAGGAGAAACTGCTGCAACCAGCCAGAAAGAGCCAATTCAAATATCATGGAAGTACACTCAGGATCACACAGAACCTTGCAGCTTCTACATTAAAAGACTGGGGGGATTGAAACATGATATTCCAAAAGGCAAAGGAGCATTGACTGAAAGCAAGGATCAACTATCCAGCAAAACTAAGCATAATTTTTAAGGCAAGGAGATGAACAGTCAATGAAATAAGAGACCTCCAGACCTTCCTGATAAAAAAGCCAGAGCCCAATGGAAAATTTGAACTTCAAATACAAGACAAAAGACAGACATGAAAATATAAACAGGGGAAAATATAAAAAAGGGGAAAATAACTTGTTATTCTTCAAAGGCAAACTTAGCATTCCTATATAAAAGGATGATATTTCACAATTTTGAGAATAGTATAGTTAGCACATCATGTAGAAGGGATATACATAGATATAGGGTGTGGCTATAAATTAACTGATGTGATGATGAAGAAAATAAGGGATGAAGAGGGATTGTGATGGGAGAAAAAGTGAGGAGGAGGCAGAAAAGAGTAAATTATGTCATATGAAGAGGTGCAAAAACATGTTATGCTAGAGGGAATAAGGGAGGGAAAAGAGCAATTTTTGAGCTTTATCTCATTAGATTTGGTTCAAGGAGGGAATAATATACTCTGTTAAGTAGAGAAATCAACCTTGACCTACAGGCAGTAGGAGAAGAAAGGAGAAAGAAAAGGGAGAGGGATGGTTAGAAGGGAGGGAAGAAGCAGTAAGGGAATAGGATAAGATAAGGGGAGGGATTAAAAAGAGGGAATATAGAGGGAAGCATAGTCAAAAGCAAAATTCCTTTGAGGAGGGGAAGGGAGAAGGAGGAAATAAAAACACAAACAAGGGGGGAAAGGAGATGTAAAAAGAGACACAGATAGTAATCATAATTGTGAATGTAAATGGGATGTATTCTCCCACGAATAGAAGGCAGATAGCAGAAAGAATTAAAAACCAAAATCCTGCAATATTTTGTTTAAAAGACATACCTTAGAAAGAGGGGGATATACACAGGGAAAAGGCTGGAGTAGAATACATTATGCTTCAGCTGAAATAAAAGGAAACAGGGGTAGCAATCTTGATCTCAGACAAAGCAAAAGCAAACATAGATCTAATTAAAAGAGATAAGAAAGAAATCAATAACTGGTTAAAAGGCACCATAGAAAATGAAATAATATCATTACTGAACATGTATGTGCCATGTAGCATAGGATAAAAATTCTTAGAGGAGATGTTAAGGGAGTTACAGGGAGAAATAGACAGCAAATCTATAATGGGTGGGGGACCTTAACTATCCCACTCTGAATTTGATAAATATAACTTCAAAATGAACAAGAAAGAAGTTGAAGAGGTGAATAGAATTTTACAAATGGTAGCTATGAGAGATCTCTGGAGAAAACTGAATGGATCAGAAAGAAATGTACTTTTTCTCAGTGGTACATGGCACATACAAAAAATTGACTATGTACTGGAGCATAAAAACCTAATACTCCATTGCAGAAAGGCAAAAATAGTCAATGCATCCTTTTCAGATGACAATACCATAAAAATATTTGTAATAAAGGGCCATGGAAAGATAAACTAAAAATTAATAGGAAACCAAATAATCTAATCTTAAAGAATGAGTGGGTCAAAGAAACAATCATAGAAACAATCAATAACTTCATTCAAGAGAATGAAAATAATGAGACAAAATGCCAAAATTTATGGGAGGCAGCAAAAGCAGTCCTTAGGTGAAGTTTTATATCTCTGAACCCTTACACGAATATAATAGAGAAAAAAGAGATCAATGAATTGGGCATGCAACTGAAAATTCTAGAAAAAAAATATTGAAAATCCCCAATTAAATACCAAATTGGAAATGCTGACAACAAAAGTAGTGACTAGTAAAATTGGAATCGAGAAAACTATGGAACTGATTACTGAAACTAAGAGATGGCTTTGTGAAAAAAAAAAAAATTAATAAATCTTTGGTCAATTTGATTTAAAAAAAGAAAGAAGAAAACCAAATTACCAGTACCAAAAATGAAAAGGATGAATTCACCTCCAATAAAGAGGAAATTAAAACAATAATTAGGAATTTTTTTTGCCCAATTGTATGCCCATAAATTTAAAAATCTTAGGGAAATTGATTGATATTTACAGAAATATAAACTGTTCACATCAAAAAAAGAGGAAATGGGGGGCGAGGCCAAGATGGCCACATGAAAACAGCGTCTTACAGGAGCTCTCTCACAAATTCTGTTAGATTCCTATAAAAAAGTGAATTTGAGCAGATTTGAGAAAGTTAGAAACCTCAAGAAGTCTGAGTGGGGCAAATTTCCCAGCCAGGAGAGTCTGAAAGGCGGAAGGAACGAATCTGTGGATTAGGAGAGTTCTCAGAGTGTGGAGCTGCTCCAGACTGAATCAAAGCGGAAGTGGCTGAGAGAAAGCCGGACCCCTAAAACCAACGGAGATCCCCAGGCCTCCCAACACAGCATGGCACTCTGTGGAAATGAAGAGAGGCAGGGCAAGGCCACCGACCATGAGATACCAATTCCAGAGGTTTGCAGCCCAAAGGTATGAAACACTTCATGAACTTCTGGGAGACATAATGGCAAGGTAAATGGCTCTAATCCCTCTCCTCCCCACCCAGAGAATTCCTCTGGGAAAAAAAAAAAGAACGCTGGAACAGAGGAGATAGAAGTGGGGATTCAGTGGCCAAGTAGTTGGAGTACCTGAGTCCCAGAGGGGCAAAATCAGCAGGGGTCAACACCAGGAACCCAGACATGCTCTTGCTCCCCCAGGGAAAGTGCCAGACACCAAGCTCCAACAACAAAGAGCTGAGACCATTGCTGAAGAGCAACAGTACTGGAGAACAACCCCAGGGGAAGAAGAGATTTTGGGCAGCCAGACCCCCTCCCCCACACCTCAGGAAACTGAAGGCTATAATTCACAAAGCCTACAACAAGACTCACACTCCCCAGAATAAGAAAGCTGGGACAGTGAGCCCCAAGCCCCAAAAGCAGAAATTTACTGTAAAGCCAGGAAAAGGTTAACCAACATGAACAACACAAAAAAACCAAGGACCATTGATTCTTTTTATGGAGACAGGCAAGATCAAAATACCAATTTGGAAGAGGATATCAATGACACTATATCCACATCTGATACCTGAAAAGGTTATGTGAACTGGTCTCCAGCCCAAAATAGCATTACTGGAAGAGCTAAAGAAGAATTTTAAAAATCAAATTAAGGAGGTAAAAGAAAAAATGGAAAAAAATCCACTGATGAAATCACGTCCCTAAAGAATAAGATTGGCGAAATGGCTATGGAGATTCAGAATCTAAATAGAGAAAATGACACCCTGAGAGGCAAAATCAACTAATTGGAAAAGGAGACTCTAAAGCAAAATGAAGACAGTAACTCATTAAAAATTAGAGTTGAGCAAGTGGAAGCTAATGACTCTATGAGGCATCAAGAAGCAATAAAACAAAATGTAAAGAATGAAAAAATAGAGGAAAATGTGAAATATCTGATGGGGAAAACAACTGACCTGGAAAATAGATCCAGAAGAGACAATGTGAGAGTTATTGGTCTACCAGAAATCCACAATGAAAAAAAGAGCCTTGACAGTACCTTTGAAGAAATTATCAAAGACAACTGCCCAGAGGTCCTAGAACCAGAGGGCAAAACAGTCATTGAAAGAATTCACCAATCAACCCCTGAAAGAGATCCCAAACTGAAAACTCCAAGAAACGTTATAGTCAAATTTCAGAATTACAAAATTAAGGAGAAAATACGACAAGTAGCCAAAAAGAAACAATTCAAATATCATGGAACTACAGTCAGGATCACACAGGATCTTTCAGCTTCCACTTAAAAGACAGGAGAAATTGGAATTTGATATTCTAAAAGACAAAGGAGCTGGGACTACAACCAAGGAGCAACTACCAAGCAAAATTAAGCATAATCTTTCCGAAATTCAACGAAATAAGGGAATTCCAGACCTTCCTGATGAAAAGGCCAGAACTCAGTGGAAAACTTGATTTCCAAATACAAAACTCAAGAGAGACATAAAAAGCAAACAGGGAGGAAAACCCCCAAAATCCTTATTAATCAATGAAGGCAAATTATTTGCATCTTTATACAGAATTACATTGTCTTATGTATGTTTTATATGTATACATATATATGTCAATCTTGAGAATAGTACAGTTATTATGACAATTGAAAGGGATACACATACACTGTGAATGTCTGTATAAAATAACTGATGTAATGATAAAACACATAATTAAGAGATGTAAAGGGAGGGCTTTGAGAGAGGAGGTAAGGAGGTAGTAGAAAAGGGTAACTTACACCAAATGAAAAGGCACAAAAACACATTTTAGTAGAGGGAAAGAAGGGAGGGAGAAGAGCAGTATTTGATCTTTACTGTCTTCTGATCTGGTTCAAGAAGGGAATAACATACCTTGACAAGTATAGAAATCTAACTTGTCCTACAGGAAGTAGGAGGTGAAAGGGGGAAAAAAGGGAGGGGA
>JAQQSZ010014169.1:0-11581 GCA_028646595.1 Phalanger gymnotis
AGATTTCTATACTTATCAGGGTATGTTATTCCTTTCTTGAACCAGATCAGATGACAGTAAAGATCAAATATTGCTCTTCTCCCTCCCTTCTTTCCCTCTACTAAAATGTCTTTTTGTGCCTTTTCATTTGGTATAATTTACCCTTTTCTACTACCTCCTTGCCTCCTCTCTCAAAGCCCTCCCTTTACATCTCTTAATTATGTTTTTATCCTTGTATCAGTTATTTTATACACATTCACAGTCTTTGTGTATCCCTTTCAATTGTTATAATAGCTGTAATATTCTCAAGATTGACATATATATGTGTACATATAAAACATACGTAAGACAATGTAATTCTATATAAAGATGCAAATAATTTCCCCTTATTGATTAGTAAGGTTTGTGGGGGTTTTCCCTCCTGTTTACCTTTTTATGTCTTTCTTGAGTTTCGTATTTGGAAATCAAATTTTCCATTGAGTTCTGGCCTTTTCATCAGGAAGATCTGGAATTCCCTTATTTCATTGAATGTCCATCTCCTTCCCTGAAAAATTATGCTTAATTTTGCTGGGTAGTTGATCCTTGGTTGTAGTCCCAGCTCCTTTGCCCTCTGGAATATCATATTCCAGTTTCTCCTGTCTTTTGAAGTGGAAGCTGAAAGATCCTGCGTGATCCTGACTGTAGTTCCATGATATTTAAATTGTTTCTTTTGGCTGCTTGCGATATTTTCTTCTTAATTTTGTAATTCTGAAATTTGGCTATAATATTTCTTGGGGTTTTCAGTTTGGGATCTCTTTCAGGGGGTGATCGGTGAATTCTTTAGAAAAGAATGTTAAATGCTAAAAGAATGTTTTCTGTTAAAAAAAACAGAAGCCAAAAAAACCCAAACCCCAGTCCAACTCTAATGTAAGTATAGAAATGTACATGTTAAAAATTAGAGGAGAAATAAACTTGAAATCAAAAAATTCGTTTGATAAGTCTTTAATCGGATGAAAAAGAAGAGGGCAGAAAATCAAATTAATTAAAATTAATGAGCTAGGTAAAATCCCAAAACATCAGAAGAAATATAAAGAATCATAAAAATCTGTCACATACAATTATATACAAACAACACTGACAACCCAAAAGTTATAGAAGAATGCCTTCCAAAATGCAAATTACCCAGACTGACAAGATGACTAGATAGAGAAAGTTACTCAATCTCAGAAAAGAAAACTAGTCATAAAAAACAATTACCAAAAATCTTCTGGTTCTGATGAATTTACAGGAGAATTGTCAAACTTTTAAAGATGTATTAATACCCATACTACACAAATTATTCTGAAAAATTAAGAAAGCAATATAGCAAAATTCTTTTGGGAGACACATATAGTCCTAATACTTAAACTCCCGGAGGATAAAACTCATAAAGAAAGCTGTAGTTTAACATCATTAATGAATATAGATTCAAAAATCTTAAACAATATTCTGTAAAAACAGACTACAGTCATTTATTCAAGAAATCATTCATTATGACCAAGTTGGATTTATACCAGAGACGGTTCAACATTGGGAAAGTGATCAGCATAAGTAATCATATTAAAAACCAAAATATCCATAACCACATGATTATTTCAACAGATGCAGAAAAAGCCTTTGACAAAGACCATCATTTCTTTATGTTAAAAGCTTGTGAAGTATAAACACAGAGGCACCTTTTTAATATATAAAAAAGCATCTATCTAAAGGCAAAAGTGATGGGGGTACACTTAGAACCTTTTCCAGTAAAGATAAAAGTGAAACAAGGATATCTGTTTTCCCCACTATTATTTGATGTAGTCCTGGATATGTAGCAAAAGAAGAAGAAAAAGAAACTAAAAGTATAGAGGAAAGAAAAGAGGAAACTACCTATATTTGCTGATGATATCATGGCTTGCTTGGAAAATCCCCAGGAATAAACAAAGATATTGATGAAGATAATAGTCAGCAAAATTGTAGTCTGCAAAATCAGCCCTCAAAAATCAACTACATTTCATATGACAACAGAATCTAAGAAGCAATAATGGAAAGGATAATTCCATTCCAAATAACTACAAAATGCATAAAACATCTAGTGATCAGTCTACGCGAAGCACACAAAATGCTAATATGTATATTTGATTACAAAGTGCTCCTTAAAGAAATAAAGGACAACTTAAATAGCTGGAGTTTTATTCAGTATTCCAGGCCAGTCCATGAAATGAAAATGACAGTGCTACCAGAGTTAATTCACACTTTGAATACTATGACAATTAGAATACCATGGCAGTTTTTTGTAGAACTTGATAAAATTATAGCAGAGTTCATTTTGAAAAACCAAAGATCTAGACTATAAAAGAAAATGATGAAAAGAGGTAGGGATGAAGGGGAAATAGCATGCTCAAACCTCAGGCTATATTATAAAGCAACAATCATGAAAAATATCTGATGGTGGTTAAAAAATAAAAGATACAGATTAATGGGACAATAAACAAAGAAGAATCAGAAACAATGGAGCACAATAACCCAGTGTTTGATAAAGCAGGAAACAGACTACTTAGGGGACAAAAACTCCCTAGGAAAGCTGGAAAACATTCTAGCAGATCTTTGATTTAAAACAACATCTCACACCATATTCCACAATACATTCTAAAGAGATACATGACCGTAATATAAAAAAAAAATTATATTTTTAAAAAATTATAAGATAAAGATTATACACCTCACAGTTGCGAGCAGGAGATGTATTCATAACCAAACAAGAGATAGAAGCAATTACCGAAGACATAATCGATAACTGCATGTGCTAAGGTCGGTTTTGTAGGAGAATGAACAAAAGGAAGCTGGTTCCTACAAGAAAACATGAGGAAGAAGATGCTGAGATGCTGTGCTTGGGATGGCTGGAACAAATACCAAGGACCGGACAATTTCATTAGGTGATGCTCCCTGCCAGATAGCAGTATGAGGCAAAACTTCTGTAACTTAAAGGGACAACTGGTTGTTCAGTTTATTTTTCTTTTTGGTTTCTGTTTCTGTGTTTATTAAGGGGACTGCCCCTTTTTGATTTGTCAGTGTGTCAATCAACCTCTCTCCCTTTCTAGTTAAAGGGAAGATGGATAAGGGGAAGAATTCATGTGAGAAAAAATGTGGAAACATAATCCGTACTAAAGATAAGAGTAGGGATTGTGAGAGATTAGTAAAAGTTAAGGAAAGTTAAGTTTCCACAGAATAATTAATGAAGTGTCAGCTTGAACAAAGAAGGGAATAAAAATCAACTAAGGTAGATGGACCCAGCCAATGAGAGAAGAGCTAGTGGCTTTCTAAAATCCACAAACTCCAGATATAGGCAAAACTGGCCTAAAGCAGCCAGATAGGAGTCAGGGTTGAAGAGAGATCTGGGTCAAATGGCTACCATGCATGCTTAATTGGCTAATTGAATATTACCTCACACACCCACAGGAAGGAGTTTTCCGCCATTTTTTAACATGGGATGTATGTTGAGTGAGGGGGAACATACCAAGGAGTCGTATGTGAGGGGCATATAAGAAAGATTGTAACCCAGAAGAGAGTGGACCAATCCGTTCTCTGAAAGGATGTACTGAGCTGATGCTTCATCAATCTGCGTCAGCCTAACAGAATAAAGCTGGTCTCACTCCTGTATTCCCCACTCCCTCTTCCTAAAGAACGGCTGCATCTGCTCCTGGCCAGGAACATTTACCAATTCCTTTGGATTCCTCAATAATCACATATTGCCCTTGATACCTGAATTTCAGTGTCAAGCATATTTCTAACACTCTCTACTTCCAGAGAGAGAATTCATGAACTCAGTTCAGATTGAAGCATAATTTAAAAGAACTTTCTTAATTTTCCTTTTTTTTTGTCTGTTTTCTTTCGCAACATGGCAAATATGGAAATGTTTTGTGTTACTTACATGTATAAATTGGTATAAAATTGCTTGCCTTTTCAAGGAGGGGGAAAGGGAGAGAGAATTTGGAGCTCAATTTAAGAAAAATGATTGTTGAAAAAATTTTACATATAACTGAGAAATATTTAACAAAAATGAAAAAAATATTAAATTTTTAAAAAGTATAGCTCAAGTACCACCTCCAACCCCATCTGTTATTCTTTCTCCTCCTCTTTAAGTTACCTTGTATTTATTTTGGCTGCTGTTTTGTATACATGCATACATACATGCTGTCTTCTTTAATAGACTTTAAGATATTTGAGGGTAAAGGGGATTTTATTTTTGTCTTTGTATGCCCAACACACTGCCTGGCACATATTTTGTGTTTAATAAATATATGTTGATTTATTATATCAATATATATTGATTTAGTCTCTTTGATGTCCAAGTCACTTGAGAATAGGGGTCCAATACCAACTATGTGCAAATTATTGAATGTTCCAGCTGTAATCATAACGATTGAAGGTTTCATTATGTAGAACAACAAATACTGGATTATACATCAAGAATTCTGGTGCTGATTTTACCTTATGACTATATTTGTGACTACCTGGCATAGTAAGAAGGAATATTATACTTGTGAGTTAGGGGGGCCTAGAGAGAAAGGCGGCTAATGCAGGAGATGTTGCCTAGATATTCTCAAGGAAACTTGGCAAATGATTGGATTTGGCCACTTCGGGGAAAGGGCATGTGATGGAATAGAAAAGTCATTGATCACTCATTGGTCCTTATTCTCCTCAAGGCCTAAGTAAGTAGATAGATGGTGGTGCCCTCAACAACAAAAAAAGGGAAGTTTGAAGGCCCATTGTATTTAATGAGGAAGATAATGAGTTCTACTATGGAAGCTTTGAGTTTGTGAATTTAGGAGATATTTAGGTGGAGATGTTTCTAGCAGGCTATTGATAATCCTATCTAGCAGGATTAAAATCCTAATTCTGCTACTTAATAACTGTGAAATTGACCAAGTTAGTTTGCCTCTCTGGGCCTCAATTTCCCAGTGAGAGCTCTGGATTAACAGCTCTCAGGTCCCTTCTAGCTCTCATATTCTGTGATGGTTTGAAAGTTGATCTTTAAATTTGTGTATTCAGTACATTTTAGGACTCTGAAATTAGATGTAATCTCTTTCACTTCTGTCTCTACTGTGAGCTCTTCTTCTTATACTCCTACGATTCTTTGGAATTTAGTGTAATTTTGTAAAATTAAGTTTAGTAAACATTTATTAAGTGCCTACTGTGTTCAACACTGGGAGAATTATTGTTTAGATAAGACATACCTGCCATTATAGAGCTTTAGAGTTTAGTCACTGGATACAGTGTATTCACCTAACTGCTTAGATCCTTTCTGATCTAATCCATCTGGATGTTTCCTCCAACAATGCTGATTGTAGCTTATCCATGACTTATCCATACGTACACTTCTTCTCATGAGCTTGCCACTGCAGGTCCATCCAGTGTACTTGTGGCTCTTTTTCATTTTCTCTTGAAATTAAGTGGAGGGTCTTGAGCTGTCTCTTCACTGTTGCTACATGAACTCCTATTGTTTTCAATTTGTTTCAATCTATTAAGAAATAGATTAATCAGTCAAACAGATTAGGTACACAATATACAGAAGCAGACAAGCACAATAGTGTTCAACAAACAAAAAGATCAACAAACAAAAAAAATTGGAGTAAGAACTCATTCTTTAATAAAAACTGCTAGGAAAGCTAGAAAGTAGTCTGGCAGAAACTGGGTATAGACCAGTTAAGGGAGTCTCAGGGGATATACAAGATAGATTCCAAATTAGTACATGTCTTAGACGTAAAGGATGACATTATAAATAAATCATAAAATCAGAGTTGTTACATTTCATATCTGTGGGATAGGGTAAGAGTTGGTGACCAAATGAAGGATAGAGAGAACCATAGAAGGTAAAATGGACAGTTTCGATTGTATAAAATCGAAAAATATTTATATAAACAAAACCAATGCAGGTAGGATTAAAAGGTAACCTGGGGAAAATCTTTATAATAAAGTTTCAAGATATATAGGAAACTTATTAAGATACATATGAATAAGAGCCATTCCTCATTTGATAAATGATCAAATTATAGAACAAGCTATATTCAGAGGAAAACCACATAAAAAATGTTTAAGGGACTGTGGGAAAATAGGTACCTTAATGTTCTATTTGTGTAGTTATAAAGTATTCCAGTCTTTATGGAAAGCAATACCACTGCTAGGCTTTAGTCCAAAGAGGTCAAAGAAAGGAAAATAACCCATATATACAAAAAATGTTTGTAGCACCTCTTTCTTGTGGTAGTAAAAAAAAAAAAACTGGAGATATGAGGGGATGATCATCAGTTTGGGAATGGTTGAACAGATTGACCCCTGAATGTGATAGTCTTCAGTTGTATTCAAAGAAATACTGAAAAGGGGTGGTTTTGCAGACACCTGGGAAGACTTGTTTGTACTGATGCAGAGTGTAATTCATACAGTAGGAAAGAGAAATGAGGGGAAGGAGTAAATTTTTGTATAGACTATATGCCTGGCACTGTACTGGCTGCTTTTTACAAATATATTTGATCCTCACCACAACGCTTTCAGATAGGTACTATTATTGTCCTCATTTTACAGTTGAGGAAACTGAAGCAAACAAAGCTTACAGGACTTGTCTCCCAGATTTGAGGCCAGATTTGAACTCAGGTCTTCCTCACTTTAGGCCCAGCACTTTATCCATTCTACCAGCAGCTGCCTCATAATATGACAACAATATTGTAAAGACAAACAACTTCGAAAGGTATAGGAACTCTGATAATTGTAGTGACCAACCATGATTCCAGGGAATTCGTGATGAAATATGCTATCTACCTTGTGACAGAGAGGCAATGGATACTGGATCTAAAATGCATATATATGATTGTGTGGGTATACACATGCACATACACATACACATACACATACACATACGTGTATAGACTTGGCCAGTGTAGTAATATGTTTTGCTTGATTTTGTCAAACATATTTATTTTTTTAAAAAATTGTTTTTCTGTTTTTATTAGGGCAGGAGTAGGAGGGAGAAAAATATTTTTATCAAATGAAAAAAATTAATAAAGGCTAAAAAATTGCAGCTCTTTCCCATTGCAATACATCTCTTATACCACCTTTACACACTTGTTATCCTTTCATTTTTTATCCTAAAATGCTCTCATATTCACTTTGCTTAGTTGAACATTTTGCCAAATTTTCAGATTCTTTGGCTCTTTGTCCTGTTGATAATCATCCCTTGTAAGGCCCCAACCCTGAATTACTCCCACTATCCATCTTCTTCACTTCTGTTTACATGCTTTTGATTAGAATTGGGAGAAAAATGGTGTCAACTAGATCCACTATAAATTTATATTATATAATGTCAACCAAGCTCTCACTGCAACAGTGCATTCTATTCCTCTTTAATGGATTCACTATCCTATTCTACACAGAGGCCGTTCCAAATTTACTTGTCTTCAAGCTTTCCACAGCACCCTCTCCCTCCGTCTTTTCAACTTACTCATACTTCACTAAGAAGATGGAGGCCTTTTACCTTGGGCTTCTCCTTACTCCCTCTTTATTTCACATCATTCAGACATTGTCCCTCAACATCTTCTCTTTTGCTCTAGTCTCTCATGAAGAGATTCCCCTTCTCTTTTCTAGTACCAACATCTCTTCATGCAACCTTGATTCTGTCCCCTCCCATCTTCTGTCATTCTTTCCCTCTTATCTTCAGTTTCTTCCTTTCTACTGCCTCCTTCCCTGCCCCCTACAAATCTGCTCGTATTTTCTTCATCCTTAAAACCCCTTACTTGTTCCCAACAAGTATGGCAACTGTTATCCTGTGTCTCTCTTCCTCATTGCAGTTAATCTGCTTGAGAAAGATATCTACACCTGATACCTCTGCTTCTTTCCTCTTTTCTAAAACCTCTGCAGTTTGGCTTCCATCTTCACTCTTCAGTTGAAACTGCTCTCTCCAAAGTTACTAATGACCTTTTTTTAGATTTTTTTTTTGAGGTGGGGAGGAGGTAGGGCAATTGGAGTTAAGTGACTTGCCCAAGGTCACACAGCTAGTAAGTGTGTCAAGTGTCTGAGGCCAGATTTGAACTCAGACCCTCCTGACTCCAGGGCAAGTTTTGTACTCACTGTACCACCTAGCTGCCCCAATGATCTCTTAATGTCCAGAATTAATGGACTTTCCTGAGTCCTTACCCTTTTTGTTGGTCATCTCCTTCTGGATAATCTCTCAACTCTTGGGTTTGTGACACTGTTGTCTCCTGCTTCTCCCTCTCTCTGATTGTGCCTTCTGTCTTCTTTGACTATGTCATGTCCACTAGCCATTGTCATTTCCCCAGTGATCCGTCTTTGCCAGCCTTCTATTTTTGTTCTTTTCAATTTTATTTAGTAATCTCATCAGCTCCCGTGGTTTCAATTATCATTTCTATGCAGATAATTTCTGTGTGTGTGTGTGTGTGTGTGTGTGTGTGTGTGTGTGTGTGTGTGTGTGTGTGTGTGTATCCCTTATATATCTCCTGAACTCCAGTTCATGGCCAACTATGTTTTGAGCATCTTGAACTGGATGTCCTGTAAGCATATCAAATATAATACATCCAAAAATGAACTCATTATCTGTTCTCTAAAACTCTCCCTTCTTCTGCCCTTTTATGTTACTGTAAAGGGAACCACCATCTTCCCAGGGACCAAGGCTTCCATTCTTGGTTTCAGACGTAATTCCCTATTCTCATTTTCCCTACTTATTCAGTCAGTTGCCAAATCTTATCATTTATTCTTTTACAACATCTCTCATAGTCCCTTCTTCCTTTAAGCTGCCACTATACTACTTCAGCAACAACAACAACAACAATAATAATAATAACTAACATTTATATAGTACTTGCCCAGGGCCACATAGTAAGTGTCTGAGGCCAGTTCTGAACTCAGATCCTACTGAATCCTAGCCCAGGGCTCGATCCACTGTACCACCTAGCCATATAGCCTCTTTCCTAGACTATTTGCTTTCTAATTAATCTCTCTTCCTGACTTCTCTCCACACTCTAATCTATCTCCTGTTCAGCTGCTAGAGTGATTTTTCTAAAAGTTCAATATGATCATGTCCCCCTCACCCCCAAACTCCAGTGGCTCCATATTTCTAGTATTAAATATAAAGTTTTCTGTTTGGCAACTAAATCTCTTTACAACTTGGCCCCTTCCTACTTTAAAAGTCTTTTTTTCAGTTTATTTTATTTATTTAATATTTTAGTTTTCAACATTGATTTCCACAGGATTTTGAGTTACAAATTTTCTCCCAATTTCTACCTTCCCCCCCCCACCTCCAAGATGGCATATATTCTGATTGCCCGTTCCCCTGTCAGCTCTCCTTTCTGTCTCCTCACTACCCCACCCCCCCATCCCTTTTCCCCTTACTTTCTTGTAGGGCAGGATAGATTTCTATGCCCCATTCCCTATATATCTTATTTCTCAGTTGCATACAAAAACAGCTCTTTCTTTTGAGCATCTGCTTTTAAAACTTTGAGTTCCAAATTCTCTCTCCTCTTCCCTTCCCTCCCACACCCTCCCTCCCTAAGAAGGCAAGCAATTCAACATAGGCCACACACGTATGATGATGTAAAACACTTCCACAATACTCATGTTGCGAAAGACTAACTATATTTCCCTCCATCTTCTCCTGTCCCCCTTTATTCACTTTTCTTCCTTGACCCTGTCCCTTTTCAAAATGTTTGCTTTTGATTACCTCCTCCCTCTATGTGCACTCCTTTCTATCATCTCCCCTTTTTTATCCTCTTCCCCCTACTTTCCCAATTGAGTGTGTATGTTATTCCCTCCTCAAGTCAAATCTGATGAAAGCAAGATTCATTCATTCCCCCTCTTCCCTTCCAACAGAACTGCTTTTTCTTGCCACTTTTATGTGAGATAATTTACCTCATTCTCTCTCTGTCTTTCTCTCTCTCTCTCTCGATATATTCCTCTCTCATCCCTTAATTTAATTTTTTTTAGATATCATCCCTTCATATTCAACTCACCCTGTGCCCTCTGTCTATATATATATATATATATATATATGTATGTATGTATGTATATATGTATGTATGTATATTCCCTTCAACTACACTACTGAGAAAGGTCTCATGAATGACACACATCATCCTTCCATGTAGGAATGTAAACAAAACAGTTTAACTTTAGTAAGTCCCTTATGATTTCTCTTTCTTGTTTACCTTTCCATGCTTCTCTAGATTCTTGTGTTTGAAGTCAGATTTTCTATTCAGTTCTGGTCTTTTCACTGAGAAAGCTTGAAAGTCCTCTATTTTATTGAAATTCCATATTTTGCCTTGGAGCATTATACTTAGTTTTGCAGGATAGGTTATTCTTGGTTTTAATCCTAGCTCCATTGACCTCCAGAATATCGTGTTCCAAGCCCTTCCATCTTTTAGTGTAGAAGCTGCTAGATCTTGGGTTATTCTGATTGTGTTTCCACAATACTCAAGTTGTTTCTTTCTGGCTGCTTGCATTATTTTCTCCTTGACCTGGAAACTCTGAAATTTGGTGACAATATTCCTAGGAGTTTTTTAGGGGGGATCTATTTGAGGAGGCAATCGGTGGATTCTTTCACTTTCTATTTTACCCCCTAGATCTGTTTTCCAGGTCAGTGATTTTTCCAGTGAGATATTTCACATTGTCTTCTATTTTTTCCTTCCTTTGGTTCTGTTTGATAATATCTTGATTTCTCATCAAGTCACTAGCTTCCACTTGCTCCAATCTAATTTTTAAGCTAGTATTTTCCTCAGTGATCTTTTGGACCTCCTTTTCCATTTGGCTAATTCTGCCTTTTAAGGCATTCTTCTCCTCATTGGCTTTTTGGAGCTCTTTTGCCATTTGGGTTAATTTATTTTTTAAGGTGTTATTTTCATTACTATTTTGGGGGGCCCCTTCACCAAGTCATTGACTTGTTTTTCATGGTTTGCTTGCATCACTCTCATTTCTCTTCCCAATTTTTCCTCTACTTCTCTTGCTTGCTTTTCCAAATTCTTTTTGAGCTCTTCCATGGCCTGAGACCAATTTGTATTTTTCTTGGAGGCTTTTGATGTAGGCTCTTTGACTTTGTTGACTTCTTCTGGCTGTATGTTTTGATTTTCTTTGTCACCAAAAAAAGATTCTAGAGAGGCGGAGCCAAGATGGTGGCTGGAAAGCAGTGACTGGAGTGAGCTCCCCACCAAGTCCCTCCAAAAACCTATAAAAAAATGGCTCTGAACCAATTCTAGAGCTGTAGAACCCACATAGTGGCAGAGGGAAGCAGGGCTCCAGCCCAGGACAGCCTGGCTGGTCTCTGGGTAAGGTCTGTCCTACACAGAGCTCCCAGCTCCCAACTGAGGGGAGCGGAGCTGAGCCAAGCAGAGCCCAGCGTGCACGGCGTGGACCTCCTAGACCGGGAGCCGAGCAGAGTGTGTCCTAGCGCCCTGAATTAGTGAGCTGTGGCATCTACCGAACCTCTCAACCCACAAAGAGCAAAGACAACAGAGAAGGTTAGTGGGAAAAGCTGTGGGATGGAGTTTGCGGTTCGGCCACTGCCCCTGGGGCAGCGGAGGTGGGGCAGCTTTAGAACTACAGCTGCAGT
>JAQQSZ010014170.1:0-11581 GCA_028646595.1 Phalanger gymnotis
GAGGCTTTTAGGCCACATGGGTTTGAGTTCCAGGTTTGTGACACTTTTGGGTCATGTGGGTTTGAGTCTCACATTGTGATACCCTTTGACCCTGAACAAGATATATAAACCCAGAGGCTGGTGTTCTCCCTTGGGGCTCTCAGTCACTGGAACACTGGCGTGGGACTCTGGGCAGCCATTTTAAGACCCCCCCCCCACTTGTAAACCCAGATGTTCATGCTTTCCTGGTAACCATGAATTGTGATTCGGTCTGTTTATATTGTGTATGTTTATAATTTGTTTGTATTTGCTCTGAAGTTCAGGTTGCTGGCTTTTCCTCCTGAACTCAGTGAGTTATATTTGCATGTTGGATTAAAGCAAGGTTGTTAACCCCTTAACCTTGCTTTCCTTAGTAAAGCAGATCAAAAGAACCCGAGTTAGCGGCCTTCTGTGTGCTGGTTGTTGTTGGTTTTACACTGCCACAGTAGCTGCTAGCAAGATTGTTGCTACAAGAGAATGCAGAAGCACTCCACTATTATTTTTCTTATATTTTTTCTACCACAGGCAAAAATCTTCAGACATGGAAGGTAGAAAAATTGAAAGAATTTGGCCATTATATGCCTCAGCGGGCTACCATACATTAACTCATCTTAGATACCGCCTTCTCTATCCCTGCTCTTTCCCCATAGTAAGGTCAGTGAAACAGAAGAGCCTCCAGTGGAGTTGTAACAGCTCTGATCCTCTGGCATTCTGACATCTACCAAACCTGACTGTACTGCCAATTCATTGATAATATTTGTTCTATCAATCTAACAACTTTCTTGAAAGTATAAAGATATGTGGCCTGGAGGTCAAGGACAACCTTTTCCATTAAGGAGCCCTCCACTGTAGACCAGGTTCTGGTGCTAGAGAGTCTGACCCCAAAGCCAGGGCAGTATGTTCTTCTCAAACGCTTTGTTTTATTATGTCTCCCTCCCAGAACCCCAAAGAAAATCTCTTAAATCTTACATTTGTCTCATGTCTAGTGACTACTTCAAAAAGGGTTAATGGGATCCCTTTGAGAAAGGTACTAAATGTATAAAGCACATCAGGCATAAGACAGCTGCTTGTTCCTTTACCACAAGAGACTCAAAAGAATGCAGTGATAAATACTTACAACATGAAATAGTAATCTCTCACACATCATACTCTCCAGGGAGGTTGATACAGCTAAGTCTCGATTAGTGTGAATAACATATTCCCTGAAGTAGAAGCATTATGTGAATCATACTCCATACATCCAATGGGTTGGAAGCAATTACCATATTTTATACAAATCCAACCTTCAAATAGTGTGAATTCTAATACATGTCACCACTTTAGGGTATTTATTAGTTACACTAATTGGAACCTATCTGTACTTAACATTTCAAAACATGACTTTGTGGGAATACTGAGCAAGCAGGCATTTTGTTTTCACCTTTAATCTGTATTTTCTGAGAAATTTAAGGTTCAAATTGTCTGTCAAGTTAGGGCATGGCTTGGGTGGTTCTCCTGGTGGTGATTATTTACTCTGAGAAGCTGTTTTGGAGTTTGCCTCCTGTTGGACAACCAGCACCCACAACCAGGACCTTCTGATTTCTCAAACTCACGAGATTGCTACCAAGGCTAGAAACACCCATCTCAGGATCACTGTTCACCTCTGATCAGAGTAAAAAACACAAAACAGAAAAGGCAGCCAAGGAACTGAGGTTACATCTCAGGTTCGTCTAGACCAGTACATGTGCTTGATGCTATGTTCTGGTGGTCACCATTACTGCCAGAGGGTGGGGAGAGAGGAATGAGATCCTTTAGGCCCACTTCAGTGGAAGTCTGAGGAGGAATCTAATAAATACCAACATACTTGATAATTGGGAAGAGAGAGCAAGAAAACAAATGTCTCTCCTTTAAAGTCTGTGCCAGTAGCTCTTCCTATTCACTTACCAAATGTTTTCAATATAGCATCCTCTCCTTGACAAATGTGATCATAAGGGAACTAATCAAAAGTGTCTGGTTGTCAATCAGTCAGTTAACAAGAATTAAGCACTTACTATGTGACAGGCACCATCTTAAACATTGGGGATAAAAACAAATCCCCCAAAACCACAATCCCTGACCTCAAAATAATTTACAATCAAATGGGGGAGACAACATGCAAAGAATTATGTACAAACAAAATATATACTCAACATTTGGAAGGTAATACAGCAAGGAGGGCACAAGCAGCAGGTGGGGAGCAAAGGGTCAGAAGAAGGGGAGCCGAGAAAGACCTCCTGTAGAAAGTGGGATTTGAATTGAGTCTTGAAGGAAGCCAGGAAGTGAAATAGAGTCAGAATATTCCAGGCACGAGGGACTGTCAGCACCAGGACACAGAACTGAGACATAGAATGTCATGTGTGAGAAACACCAAGTATACTAGCTTAGTTGGATGATAGAGTATGTAGAGGGGAGTAAGGCTGGCAAAGAAGATTGGAAAGGTAGAAAGAGGCCAGATTGTAAAAAGCTTCAAATACCAAACAGAAGACTTTATATTTGATACCTGAGATAACAGGAAATCACTGGAGTATAATAAGAAGGGGGATGCCATGTTTAGACCTACACCTTAAGAAAATCACTGTGGTAGCTGAGTGGAAGATGGATTGGAGTGGGGAGAGACGTGAAGCAGGGACACCAGTAATAGAAAGAAGTAGCCCAGGTGAGAAGTAATGAGGGCCTGAACTTGAGTTGTGAGCTATATGAGGGGAGAGAAGCAGACTTATGGCGGGTGGGGGGGGGCGGGGAAGAATACATATATGTGTATGTATGTGTATTTATATATACAGTATATTTATGTATATGTATGTATATATGTATGTACATATATATATTTCTCTCAACTACATGTAAAAACAATTTTTAACATTTGCTGTTTTTTAAAATTTTGAGTTCCAAATTCTATCCCTCCCTTCCTTCCCTTCCCCCTCCCTGATATGGTAAGCAGTCTGACATAGCTTATACATGTGCAACCATGTAAAATATTTCCATAGTGGTCATTTTTTTCAAGAAGAGTCAGAGAAAGAAAGAAAGAGAGAGAAAGAGACGAAGAAAAAGAGGGAGGGAGGGAGAGAGGAAGGGTGCTAATCGTGATTGAAGATCCCCCCCCCCATTTAATAGGCCTCAGGTAGGGCTAGTTATAGGAAGCTTGATTAAGGGAAGCCTGTTTGTAGGAAGGCCCACACCCTTTTTCTAAGCAAATGCTAAACCCCAGGTCTACATCCTTTTGTTGATTAGGTGTTAAGCCCTATATCCACACCCTTTTGCTGATTAGCTGTGAAACCCTTGGGTCCTAAACAGGGTGTGTGTGTACACATATAGACACATAGACACACATGTATATACATATATATATACATATATACATATGTATATGTATATACTGAAGGTAGCCATTAAGCTCAGAGTAGAGAGAGCTTTGAAGAAGAGAGAACTTTGAGAGAGATGGAGAACTGGAAGAGGTAGAGAACTAGAAGAGGAGGACAGAGAACTAGAAGGGCTCTGAGAACTGCAAGGGCTTTCAGAACTTTGGGAGGAGAGGACATAGGTAAGCAGACAGTTAGGATTCATGAGTGAGTGAGTGTTTATAGGAAGACCCTAGCAGAAAGGAAGGTTATAGGATGGCTTGGCTCCTTGCTGCAATATTGCATTTTAATTTCCTTGCTGTTACATTGAAGTGGACTTACTGGTTTTGGGATACAATTGTCACAATGTCAAGTTGGAATTATTGGGTTTTGGATTTGATCCTCTGGTGTCTGAATACATGTTTTACTTCTTCTGCCTTTTATAGAGAGAGTCTCATATATTTTGCAATTCAGAGCTATATAGGCATATTCATGGTCACCATCGATGTCGTGAATCTTGCCTCACTGATACAGAAAGAAAGACAGAGAAATAGTATGTTTCAGTCTTTATGCAGACAATACCAGTTTTTTTCTGGAGGTTTATAGCCTTTTTCATCATGTCTCCTTTGAGATTATCTTGTATAGATCCTTGAATTGCTGAGAAGAGCCAAGTCATTCACAGCTGATCACTGTACAATATTGCTGTTATTGTGTACAATGTTCTCCTGGTTCTGTTCACTTCACTTCATATCAGTTCATTTAAGCCTTTCCAGGCTTTTCTGAAATCATCTTGCTTGTCATTTCTTATAACACAATAATATACAATTACAATCATATACCACGACTTGTTCAGCCATTCCTCAATTGATGGGCATCCCCTCAATTTTCAATTCTTAGACACCACAAAAAGAGCTGCTATAAATATTTTTGTACAAATAGGTTCTGGGGAAAATATTTTAAAGTTATAAATGACCTCTTATCAAGGGGCCCACTAGAAAGGGCTAGGGCACATGTGGCCCCCAAAAAGGCCAAATTCCAGGGCTGTTTCCTAGAAGGACAGCCACGTTACATAAGGAAATTTATTCTCAAACTCTAAATGAAATTGATATTTTTAAAATGGAGATTGCTCCATGGATCCTAGGAATAGCCTCTAACGTCAAGTCCTTAAAGTCTCACTGCTTGATTCTGCCCTGGATGTCTGAGCTAGAGATCACTGGACTGGAGCCCTGATTTAGCCAAAGGAAAAACATCTAATACTTCCCCTTCCTCCTCAATACAAAGCTTCGCTAACTCAGTGTATCAAGAAGCTCTGTTTCATTACAGGTTTTAATTGCTCCTCCTTCAATGACCTCAGCACTCAAGGTGCCATCATATTCAGGGTGACCTCCCTGCACCCACCCTGTTCTCTCTGAGTTAGCTTTTCAAAACAATGCCTAGCTAGGAAATGCACACACAACACCCAGTAATTTGATTAACAAGTCCTTGTACAAGTTTATACACACCCTCTCAGCCACTGCTGAGGCAGCCTTTGCTGCAAAGTGGAGCTTGGGTTTCACAGGGCATTGTTAATGAAACTTTCATTTGCTTATGCCTGTGGAAAGTAGGGCACACAGCCATGTGGGAAATGTCCTCACAAGATAATCAGCTAGTTATTAACAAAATAATGCTGGTGCAGTGTCTGTACAGGGGACAGCATGTTTTTTCTTGTTTTTGTTTTTGGATTCTAAGGGTTGGACAAGCATCTTCCTGGAAGATTCTACCACATGTAAGTAACTGATTTGTCATTGGTTTGGAAAACCTGTGTGGAGAGAGGAATCCTTCCCTGGTCCTTCATACATGTACAGCAGTAATTGCAGCTATGTTCCAATGACACTGGAGAAGACAGAAAGAGATCAGTCACCTGCTACTGAAATGTGAAAGGACACACAAAAGCAGAAAGCATCTTTCCTGGAAAGAGGCACTACTGCCAGAAAATTCCAAAAAGACAGTCTATCTAATTTTATCTCTCAATCCTCCCTAGTACTCATGTTCTGGTATGGTACAATGGAAAAAGAAGAGATTTGGAGCCAGAGGACATGGATTCATAACCTCCTCTGCTTCTCTGTGGCTCCAGAAAAGTCGTTTAGCCTCTCTGGGCCTGTTTCCTGAATTATGCTAGGTGGGCATTGGATTAGGTGCCTCTAACGTCCCTTACAATTCAAAACCTATAATTTTTTGTTCCTACAGTCAGATCCTTACTGCCCCATAAACACACCTTACTCATTCCCACTTACTAGTCTCACCTCCATGTTCTTATTTATATTGTTCTCCCTACCTGGAAAAAAGGGTTCAAATTTTGACTCTGGGCAAACCACCTAAACTCTCTGGGCCTCAACTGACCATTTGTAAAATAAATATAACAATACTTACACTCTCTGCTTCACAGAATTGTTATGAGGAAAGTCTTTCATTTAACTCAAATCTCAGAGTCCTAACAGAGAGCTCTGTACTAAATTCAATTCAAAGAGCTTAACCCAAAGGTCTGACAAGAGTTCATTCTCCCTGACTATTGGTTTTCAATCATCTTAGATGCAGCCCAAGTGGTTAAGAACCAATCATAGGTGACTTCTGACTGTAAACTGTGACCTGTCAGCAAGGTTTCAGAGTGAATGCTTAACTCCATTCGAAGCATCTTTAAGACAAAGTTCCATACTGTGTAATCCCATCAAGTTTATTGGGTGAACTCATTGAATTGAACAAGGGCTGCTGTTTAACCTCTCCTCCTCCTCTTCCTTTAGCTTAGGTAAAGTTCAGACCTAAGTAAATTTTTTTTGCACTATATTTAAAACATTAATTAAAGTAACATTAGTTAATTAATTTAAAAGCATTAGCATATTAGTTGTTGTAGTAAGGGCTATGAGTTATTATTGTTTCATTTAAGTACTCTGTATTTGTATGTTTTATCTCCCCAACTAGAAGGATGCTCACTAAATACTTGTTGGGTAATTGATGGAGAGTTAAAAACCTTATTTTTTTCCAGTACAGGAAGGCAGGCAAGCCATCTTCAACCACTATTCCAATTTGCATCTCAACACATTTTCTTTTGTACAGTTTCTTTACTGCCCTTTGTGCAATCCAGGCTTTAATACTGAATCAAGAAGAAATTGGCTTCCTCTTCACCCCTACATCAAGTCTGACTATATACCTAACCACAGCAGCAGTCTGAATAAACAAAGAGACTTTGAAAAAAGAAAGAAAGAAAGAAATGTCAATTGTTCAAGGGTAAGTATGTGGATGAACTTACAGAATAGACCTAGGAAAAGAACAGAGAGAAACAAACAAAACTATAAAGATAGAAGTCATTCTAAGTCAGTCAATCAATAAACATTTATTAGGCACCTACCACGTGCCAGGGACTGTGCTATGTCAAAGGGATATAAAGAAAGGCAAAAGACAGTCCTGGCTCTCAAAGAACTCACAGTCTAATGGGGAAGACAACATGGAAATAACTATGTATAAGCAAAATATCTAAAGGATAAGTTAGAGATAAATCAACAGAGAGAGGGCACTAAAATTAAGAAAGTTCCAAGTTAAGGGTCTTGGACAATCCTGGAGAATGTTTCCTTTGTTAATCCATTAGGCATGTCATAAAAAAGAAAAAAACTCAATATGTACCTACCTGTTAAATGTGATTTCAAGGACCAGAAAGTCCCTTCCTATCTCAACTCATCCCATCACCAAATCCTTCTCCTGCCTCCTGGATGATGCCTGCAATTCCTTTAATAAGAAACAAAGCCTTTCATTTCACAGTGAGGGTTAAGGCAATATAAAGACCCATGGGAGAAGTATGATTGGAAAAGGAGGAGGCTTGGTTATTTATAAAAAGAGAAAAATAAATAGCCTGGAAGGTAGTGTGGAAGAGAGGTAGAGAGGGAGAAAGGAAGGAAGGAAACAGAAAAAAAGAGAAAGAACAAAAAGAGAGAAAGGGAGGGAAGAAGGAATGAACAAAGGAAGGAAAGAAGGAAAGAGTAAAGAAGGAATTCAAGTACAAAACTGGAACCCAAAAAACACTGAGAACCAGAAAAAAGCTTTCATATAGAAAAATGTCTTCCAGGGAAAATTTTCAGAAAGACACAGATAAGGATTTCTCAGGATGAGAAGGTGTAGTACAATTGTAACCTGGACCAGTGGAAGGAGTACCAACACCAAATCGATCAATAAATAAATATATCAAGTACCTACTCTGTGCCTGGGGCTGTTAAAGGCAGGCACTGGAGGTACGAAGACAAAAAATAACACCATCTCTACTTTCAAATAAATATGTTTTGTCAAGGGAGAAAATGTATACATATATAAGAAGTATATAAGAACAAGTACACAGTAAATACAAGGAAGACATTAGCACTTAAGAAATCCAGAAAATGTATACATATATAAGGAGTATATAATAAGCACATAGTAAATACAACGAGGGCATTAGCACTTAAGGGATCCAGAAAGGATTCATGTAGGATGTGATATATGAGCTGCATCTTGAAGAAAGTAAAGGATTCTATAATGAAAAATTGAAGAGAAAATGAATTCTAGTCATGGGAGACAGATGGTAAATAAAGGTTAATGGAGTGCCATGTGTGAGAAACAGAGAAAAGGTCAATTCAGCTGGATCTTGGAGTGCAGGGAGGAAATAATACACAATAATAACTGAAAGATAGGTTGTGGTCAGAATGTGAAGGACTTTAAAGTCCAGAGTCAATATTTTATAACAGAAGTGATAAAGATCCACTAGAGTTTATTAAGTTAGGGGAGTGAGATGGTCAGACCTACAATTAAGGAATACTACTTTGGCAGCTATCTAAAGGATAAATTACAGAGGAGAAGAGACTTGAGGCAAAGGGACCAATTAGGAACCAATTGGTCCAGAACTATGAGTAAGTGAGAAGGGGACAGACTAGTGATATGTTGTAGAGGTAAAAAGGGCAAGATTTGGCAGCTGATTAGATGTGTAGACTGAGGGAAAATTAAGAGTCAGGGGTAATACCAGACTTAGAACTTGGGAGACTGGAAGCATAATGATACTCTCCACAGAAACTGGGAAGTTTTGAGGAAGGATGGATTTAGGGGGAAAGGTAAGGAATTGTTTTTTTCCCCATATCAGCCATATTTTTTTTTAAAAAAAAAAGCAAGACAAATAAAGCAAGAATATTTGCATTCAGAGCTCATCAGTTCTCTCTAGAGGTGGATGGCATTTTTTCACCATGAGTCCCTTGGAATTGTCTTGATCATTGTATTAATAAGAGAAGCTAAATTTTTCACAGTTGATCATCATGGTAACATTGCTATTACTGTACACAATAATCCCCCAGTTCTTCTCAAATAACTTTGCATCAGTTCATATAGGTCTTGTCATGTTTTTTTCTGAAACCATGGCCCCTCCTCCTTTACCAGAGCACAATACTATGCCATCACAATCACATGCCATGACTTGTTCAGCCATTCCCCAATTGATGAGTATCCCTTCAATTTCCATTTCTTTACCACTACAGAAAAAGCTGCTATAAACATTTTTGTACATATAGGCCCTTTTCCTTTTTTCTTTGATCTCTTTGGCATACAGACCTAGTAATAGTATTGCTGAGCGAAAAAGAATGCAGAGTTTTATAGCCCCTTGGGCCTAGTTCCAGAATAGTTGGACCACCACATTCTTCTACCAGCAGTTTATTATTTTCCCCTCATTCCCTCCTGCATTTGTCATTTCTGATAATTCTCTAATCAATAGTGATTTAGACCTTTTTAATAGGACTATAGATAGCTTTGATTTCTTCTTCTGAAAACTGCCTGTTTATATCCTTTGACCATTTATCAGTTGGGAAAAGTCTCTTGTTTTTATAAATTTGACTCAGTTCTAGACTCATTATATATTTAAGAAATGAAGGCTTTATCGGAGAAACTCGTTAGCTACCTTTTAGCAAAATGTAGTTTCCCTGATGGGATGTAGGGTATGTTCAGGGAAGACTAGTACCTTTGGTAGGAGGGCTGCTTTCTACCTTTGGTGTCTCCCTGATCCACCCAAATCTCACCTGTGGCTCCAAGAAACAGCAGTATGCACATAATCTAATAATGATAAAGTTCTTAGGAGTTACACGTATCATTTTCTCGTGTACGTAAATGGTTTTACTTTGAGACCCTTATAATTACTCCTTCATGGTTAGCTTTTTTTTTTCTCTTGAGTCTTGTGTTTTAATATCAGATTTTCTATTCAACTCTGGTCTTTTCATCAGGAATGCCTGAAAATCCTCTATTTAACCAAATCCATTTCCCCCATAGGATTATACTCAATTTTGTTGAGTAGGCTATTTTTGGTTGTAATACTAGCTCCTTTGCTTTCCAGAAGATGGTATTTCAAACCCTCTATTCCTTTGATATAGAAGCCACTAATCTTTTGTGATCCTGGCTGTGGTTACATAGTATTTGAACTATTTCTTTCTGGCTGCTGGAAGTATTTTTTCCTTAACCTGGGAGCTCTGGAATTCAGCTATAATATTTCTCAAAGTTTTCATTTTGCATCTCTTTCAGGAGGTGATTAATGGATTCTTTTAATTTCTATTTTACTTTCTGGATCTAAGATATTGGGACAGTTTTCCTTGATAATTTTTTGAAATATGATGTCTAGGTTCTTTCTTTGATCATGGCTTTCAGGTAGTTTAATAATTCTTAAATTATCTCTCTTTGATCTGTTTTCTAAGCCAATTGTTTTTCTGATGAGACGTTTCACATTTTCTTCTATTTTTTCATTCTTTAGACTTTGTTTTACTGTTTTTTGATGTCTCATGGAGTAGTGAGCTTTTACTTGTCCAGTTCTAATTTTCAAGGGATTATTTTCTTTGGTAAAACTTTGTACCTCTTTTTCTATTTAGCCAATCCTGCTTTTTAAGGAGTTATTTTCTTCCCTGAATTTTTGTGCCTCTTTTTAACATTAGGCTAATTCTCTTTTTTAAGGTGTTACTTTCTTCACTATTTTTTGTGTCTCTTTTACCAAGTGATTAGTTTTCTTTTAATGTTTTTATCCCTCTCGTTCTTTTCCCAATTTTTCCCCTACCTCTCATCTCTTTCTTTAACTCTTCAGAAATCCTTTTTGGGCTGGGTCAAATTTGAAGCTTTGCTTAGAGCTGTTTTTGCATTGTTATTATCTTCTACATCTATGTCTTGGTCTTTCCTACCACCATAGCAGCTTTTTATGGTCAAATTCTTTTGTTAATGTTGTTGTTTGTTCATTTTTCCAGCCTATTTCTTGAATTTAAATTTTGTGTTAAAATTAGGCTCTGCTCACCTAGGGATGTGGAGGCAGTGTCTCAAGTTTTGTCATGCTACTGTTTTCAGAGCTAGTTCTAGGGGTCTGCAAGGTGGTGTGATCTAGGGAGAGATGTGGTCACTGCTCTGGTCCGCACTCTGGTGCAGATCAAAGAAGGGTCTCTAGTGCTCTGCAGTCATAAGCCTTAGCACTTTCTTTATCTTGAAATTGCACCCAGAGTCCCTGTTCCATTGTGACCTACCAACAGCATTTCTCTCCATTCTCCATCCACAAGCCAGACCTGCATGTGAGCAATAGAGTTGCCAATCGTTGCCAGCTGTACCTAGTGCCAACAAAGGGTCCCCTTGTAATCTCTTTCTAGCCATTGTCTGACCCTCTCATCATCTCTGGGCTCAGAGATCCTGAAGCTGTTGTTGCAGTTGCTGACTCCACATGTGTGGGCTCTGGACAGGCTTCCACCCCATGTCACAAATTTTTCCTACTGACCTCCTAAGTTTTCTTAGGCCAGAAAAATGTTTCACTCTGACTTTTTGTTGACTCTGTCCCTCCAAAATTTGATTTGAAAAGTTATTTTAAAGTTATTTGGAAGGGAATGTTAAGAGAGGTCAGCTGGGTTACTTCTTTTTTTTTAAAAAAATTTTTTTAATTTATTTTTGACATGTTTGGTTTTCAGCATTAATTTTCACGGGCGTTTGAATTACAAATTTTCTCCCCATTTCCTCCCCCCCCCACTCCAAGATGGCCTACATTCTGGTTGCCCTGTTCCCCAGTCTGCCCTCCCCTCCGTCACCCCATTCCCCTCCCATCCCCCTTTCCCTTCCTCTCTCCCCTCTTCCCTTCCCATCCACCCTCCCTAAGAAGTCAAGCAATTCAACATGGGCCCCATGCATATCATTATGTATAACCCTTCCACAATACT
>JAQQSZ010014171.1:0-11581 GCA_028646595.1 Phalanger gymnotis
ATGGGCTTTCTGGGCCTGGAGTCTTTTTGTCAAGATGTTGGAATGGGGAGGCTGGTTCAAGTTTTTGCTGCGGTGGGGCCTAAATAAATTTCTTGTTGTTTTCTCCTTAGAGAATCTCTCATACCTTGCGATTTCGGACCATTCAAACATATACATGATTATATTTGAGATCATAAATTCGGCCTTCCTACTACACCAAATTATTTCTTGACTTTTCCCTTTATGTTAAAGTTGGCCTCTGCTCCTGGGGTGGAAGGGGCACTGTTCCAAGCTTCAGTTTGTGTATGTGTGTGTGTGTGTGTATGTGTGTGTGTGTGTGTGTGTGTGTGTGTGTGTGCAGCTGTTTGCAGAGCTAGTTTTGGGAGTCTACAAGCTTTCAGTTCTTCTAAGGCGGTGTGACTTAAGGAAAAGTGTGTTTACTACTCTCATGGCTTGCGCTTTGGTCTGTGAGTGTCCAGAAGCACTCTTTTCTACTCTGGAACTCCGACCTGGATACGTGCTCCACTGTGGCTGCAAGCTCTGGTGTGCTAGTGCTCCTCCTTACCCTGGGAATGTGATCCAGAACTGTGACCTGGTTCTGAGTATGGGTAATGCAACAGAGCTCTGTGCTTAGTGTCAGCAAAGGGACCCCTTCTGGCCAGTTGTCTGACCCCCTTACCATCTATGGGCTGAGAGCTCTGGAAGCTACTTCTAGTTTTTGCTGATTAAGTTGCCCTTAAGGCCTGCTGCTGGTTTCCCTGTGGAGTGGCCTGTACTGACACACCTATACTATAGTGCTCTCTGTATTCTCACCCTGGTGCAATAGACTTTTCCCGCCAACCTTCCAAGTTGTCTTCACCTATAAAATTGTTTCGTTCTATGTTTTTATGGGGTTTGCTGCTCCAGAATGTATTTGGAGGTATTATTTAAAGTTGTTTAGAGAGGAATTTGGAAGAGTTCAGGTGAGTCCCTGCCTTTTCGCTGCCATCTTGGCTCTATTCAACTTATGGCTACTCTTAAGTAGTTGATCAAAACTACCATCAGACCTGATATTTATATGGGGTTTAATAGATAATTCACAGATCCATATTCTCATTTGAGCCTGGCAACAATCCTATGAGATGGGCAGAGCAGTCATTATAATTTTCATTGTACAGCTTGTGAAAACTAAGGCCTAGAGAGTTATGTGGCATCAGGAGTGATCTGGAACCTTCTCTGCTCCTGAGAGCAGATTGTTAAATTTCCAGTGTGCACATTTATATGTCATAAATCTACAAATGCTACAAATTGGGGCTTGTTTTCTAGTAATTAGACCAGAGGTGTCAAACTCAAATAGAAATGGGGATATTAAACAACTCTGCAGGCCCCATATTGACTTAGAAAATGGTACATCAGCATTATCTATATTTTATTATATTTTTGAATTTTGTTAAGTATTTCCATACTTAGGAGTCTTGTCTTAGTACAGCCTGTGGGCTGCATGTTTGATATCTGTGATCTAAGCTTAAGAAAGTGAAGGAGAAGGTGTTAATAATTCAGATTTAACTTAAAAGTGAGCTGTGTATATTTTTTTTCCTGAAGACCCAGTTGTTAAACATTTTACTGGCATACCCCTGCATGGCTTGGTATAAAGAATACTAGATTCAGAAGCAGAAGACCTTGTGACTTGCCCAAGAGCCTCACAATTAGTTCAGAGAATAGTGAACAGATCTCAGATCCCCTAACTTCTAGGCTTTTGAAGGGGTGTGTAATTTATGTAGATGAGGCTCATTGTGGGAAGATGTGGGCAATAGCATACGAAACTCAGAGGAAGGCAATGCTACTTTAGCACATCAGTTTGGTAGTGGGTCTGAAGTCCCACTTTCTCCAAGTATGCTGGTACTATTTGACCCTGGAGATGGTGAAGTTTTCAGGCAAAGGCACAAGGCATCATAGTTACTGCACACAGCTGCTTCTTGGGGAAAAAATGACTTGGCCACAGAGCTAGGATTCTGTTACAGATTCTGGAAGATTCTTTCTGAACCCAGAAGAGGAGAAAGTAGACAAGAGTGGAACAGGAAACAAATGAAGGAACAGAATTAGGGAAGGTTAGACAAGGGAGATCAGACCACCTGGGTGAGCCAAGAGAAATTAACTAGAAGTTAAGGTTACCCTCAAGCCAAAATCAGAGGAACCGGCAAATGAACTAGACTTTTCAACTGTCTCTGTGATCCTGGCAAATCATTGTACCTCTCTGTGCTTTAGTTCCTCTCAGGTAAAATTAAGGGCTGGGCTTTTTTTTGGGGGGGGGTGAAGTGGAAAGTGTAGAGACTCAGAGGACCTGGGTCCAAATCCTGGCTGTGCCATTTACTACCTAGGTGATTGGAGGCATTCCATGTCTCCGAGATTCATTTTCTTCATCTATCAAATGGGTGACTACATGGCTTTTACAATCCCTCTTGCCTCTAATCTATGATCTATGACATTTCTCCATAGTGGAAAGGGTACTGGACTTGGAGATGAGACAACTGGGTTCAAGTCCTATAAACTTTTTTCCATAATACTGAGTCTCATCTGTGAAATGGAGATAAATCACGTTAGTTCCCTCACAGGAAGAGAAAGCACTAAGTGAGATAATGCAAGTCAAGTATTTTGTAACTGGAAAGCACTATATAATAAGAAATGTAAGTGAATGAGGGATTACCCCACTCCCTTTGAATCATATGGGATCAACCAAGGGGAGCAGCTGGCTCTACCTCACCTTGGGGAAATCTCTGAGACTCTACTTCATGTAACTTGTGTGACCTAGCCCAGCTTTCTGTGGAAGAAGACTGGGAAAAGAAAGTTGAACAGACAGAGAAGTGCAATCCAAACTGCTAAAGAATGATACACAGAGGAGACATGCTGACTTACTAGGGAAAGGAGGTAAACATATAGATTCATAGTGAGTCTAAGGGAACTCAGAGAGGAAAACTGAGACCTGTATGAGCTGATCAAGAAAGAGGAATTATCCTTGGGGAGGGAGAGAGAAGGGAAGGGGAGAAAATTTAAAGCTTATGGAAATGAACCTTGAAAACTGAAAATAAATAAATTAAATATTAAAAAAAAGAAAGAGGAATTCTAACAGCCACTTGAAGAGATTCAGATGTAAAACACCTGTGGAATTTAGATATGAAAGAACAGAATATTTAAATGGGTCAGAGGTACATGATGCCCTGGAGGAAGGAAAGAGTATTATAATACATGTACCCAATACCATTTGTTGGAGCAAAACCAAGCAGTAGGGTAGATAGTGACACAGAAATGATGGTGAGAGCCTCAATCCGGACCAAGAACTTGCTGAGAAGAGAGGACAATGATACAGTGGTGAGGAAATAGGAAAGTGTTCATAAATCCACCAACATCAGAACCCACCAGGGGCCACAAAGAGTTGGACATGATTGAAACAATAGATAATAGAAGCAGAGTGATAAAAGCATCAAGGGGAGAAGAGTTGCTCGTGAATGACAAATGAAGCATAGATCACGGATGTGGAAGAATAAATCCTCTCCTTTTCCCTCAATGGTTACCCAACCAGGGTAGCTCTGCCAGTCACAGTGATTCTAGTGGAGTGGAATGGCCCATTGGAGAGGGCCAGTTTCTTGACAGTCTCTATAGGCTTACATAGTAATCATTTCTATGTCCTTTATTGTATAAATCAAGCTATTCTGCATTTTGAAGCCTTGTGAGCCACAGAGCTTATAAGGAGGACTGATAGTGATAATTGGAGGAGAATCAGGTGTAGAAATCTCCAGGTTCTACCTGGCTATAGGGCAAATATCCTCAAATCATACTTTGTATTAGTAAAGAATCTTTGACATAAGGATTACTTAAGTTATTACAGAGAAAGGCTAGGGGGATTTGGTTTTAATTCATGGTATGGAAGAAAAAACATAGGATTTGGGTTCTAGTCCAGTTCTGTCACTTACTTGCTATGAGACTTTAGTATAGTTATGTATCTTTTCTTGGACTTTATTTTCTCTTCTGAAAAATTAAGGAGTTGGAATAACTGGTCATTCCCAGCACTAACATTCTAGGATTCTGAATGTTAAATCTGTTCCTCCTCTACTTTTTCAGTCTTCTTACATTTTATGCCTCTCTCTTCCATTGCTGCACACTACTTTGCTCCAGTGGCCATTTCACTTCATTGAGCAAGATACACCATCTTCCAACTCCTAGAATTTTCGCTAGATGTTCCCCATGTCGGAATTCTCCCTTTTTATCACTGCTTTCTGGCTTTCCTTGTTTCCTTCAAGTCCCAGTTAAAATCTAACCTACAGGAATCTTTTTCTGATCCCTCTTTATTATAGAATAGCCACTAAAAGAAAATGGGATGATGAAAGGATATCTTCTATTTACTTATTTGTTTACATTAATAATTCTATCCACTAATAAACAAAGAGTATTGCATCCTATTAATTTCTGTTTTCTGTTGATTATTTCCTATTTATCCTGTATATAGCTTGTTTGTAAAAGTTGTTTTGCATGTTGTGTCTCCTAGTAGATTGTGAGCTCCCACAGAGCAAGGATTGTCCTTCATATTTTTTTCATATTACCTTCTTAAGACACATAATAGGTAATTAATAACTGGTTCTTGACTGACTGATGCTGATGTGATTCTGGGCAAAATGAAGAGATAAGAAGTATAAAATGCTTTAAAAAATTGGAAAACCTTATATAAATGTCTTATAATTTCCCATTTACTGCTCTTCACCACCTTTCCAAGATCAGGAAGCAGGTAGAGAAAGAGCTTTTTAGGTCTAGAGCAAGAGCTGATTAGCTTTACCTCAGGAAGATGAAGAAGCAAGACCAGGAAAATAAAATCATCAAGGAAAAAGTCATTTAGGAGAATTAAACTATATAATTAAGTAGATTGAACCTCAGGGACTAACACATCTATAGACTCCCTGTGGGGCTGTGTGAAACAATACCTTTGGGAACAGCCTGTGAAAGAAAGAAGAATATAAGTGTCCTCGGGAGAAAGAAAGAAAAAATGAATCAGAATTTTAAAGCTGAAAGGGACCTCAGAGGACATATAATCCAATGTTAGTTTCAAGGGTGAGTCATCTCTACAACATCACCCAAAATTAGTCATCCAGTTTCTGATTGAACACCTGCAGTGATGGAAACTCATTACCTTATGAGGCAGCCCATTCCACTTTTGGACAGTTCTAATTTTATGTGTCCCAGGAGGATTTTGTTTTGTTAGTTCTGCTTTTTAAATGTCCCTTAAGCCTGAGAAATTCAGTGAGGGGACCATGGTGGAGAAGAATATAGGATCTTCCTGCCATAAAGGGACATTCCATGGGTTATGATAATTCCCTTAACAGAGAAGATAGTTGTAATTTACCACTTTTTTGAGGAAGACTTCAGGGTAGAGTTTAGATTCTACTGCCATGACTGGAGGAAGAAGCTTCAGGGATCATGTGAGGTCAAGTCCAACCACAAAGGAAAAAGATACCACAATCAGTTATTGCTATGGACTATCAACTGCTAGGATTCCTGCCTACTGTTTAGAATGGATTTGAGAAACACCTTAGGAGGTCTTCCTTGTCCCCTGTATTCCACAAGCCATAGGATTATGTTGGAAGTTTACCAACACAAAAGAGCAGAGAGAAGGAAAGGAGAGGGACACACACACACACACACACACACACACACACAGAAACAAAGAACCAGCAACATAGACGTAGAGGCACAGAAATACCTAAAGACAGAGAAACAGATACAGATGTGCATAGAGAGAAAGAGGAAGAGACAGACAGAAACAGAAAAAGACAGAGACAGATAAAGACACAGAGAGAATCAAACACAGAGACAAAGATGGAGACAAAGACCAGGAGAAAGAAAGACAGCTCTTTTGACTATAGCATCTTTCAGCCAAGTGGATGTCATTAAGAATTCAATGATCCCTCTGTAGGATCATTGTTATAGAGGGAAGAGAAACTGAGAGAACAAATTATTTCAAGGGTTCAGAGATATGAATTGTAGCAAATACTCTTTTAAAATATTTCCATCCTCCAGATTATAAGTCTGGTGGCAGTAGCAGGCACAAGAAGGTGAACACTACCTTTGTACAGAAAAGTGAATGACAAGGACCTTGAAGCTTTGATGGTCATTAAAGGGAATAACTTGGGCTGTTTTCTGCCCTACTGCTCTATCCCCCACATTGGACCTCCAGAGACCTTGACTGGAGTGGGGGTGGGAGTGAAGCTCTGAATTCCCTGGCCATGTGTCCTCATTTTCATCAGTTCCCTTTACCATTTTCTGCCTTGTTGTCCTGCCTCACCCTTTTTGCCTCTTGCTCTAACAATTGTAATCAAATAAATTCTATCATTGCTTCTGGAAAAGGCATGTCAGTGTACTGCCTTATTTTTCAGTTCATCATCCCAAACAGCCTTCCCTAACATTCTTCCATATATTTTTTTCTAGGCCACTAGGTGGAGCCTGGAATCACAAAGATCTGAGTTCAAAGTTAACCTCAAATTTACTTACTAGCTGTGTGACCCTGGGCAAGTCACTTAACTTCTGATAGCCTCAGTTTCCTCAATTGTTACTTTTGTTTTTATTTACACAACCATTATTACAATGTGCATGTTTAATTAATGGGTTTCTTATTTATCCATTGAGGGAGATATTGAAACCTGCTGAGAGTCCTACTAATTTCAAAGTATGACAAAACAGATCAAGTAGAGCACCACCTTGTGACTGACTCCTATATTGCATTTAAAGCTACTCCAAACCATTTGATTGGATTTCAACCTTTGTTGACACTTGTCTCCCTTTGTGTTTAAAGGAGATAGCATGAGCCAAAATAAATGTATCATACTTAGAATTATGAACTTAGAGCCAGAAGAGGATGAAGATATTATTCAGACCAATGCTCTCCTTTTAAAGATGAGGAAACTGAAGCAAAGAGAGTTTATATGACTTTTCTAAGGTCAAACAGATAGGAAATAGGACAACTATGAATGGAAATTAGATTCCAGTTCTTTTTTCCTCACTCCACCTGAAAATACGTTCAAATCTACCTCTCCATGATTTACAGCTGTTGCTTCTGCTTTTTCTCTTCTACAGCTGAGAAAAATAAATTGAAGTCTTCCACCAAATTCTTGAAGGGAGCCATCACGTCTATATCAGGGGTTCTTTCTTTAACATAATTTTTAAATTTATTTTTAGTTTTCAACATTCGTTTCCACAAGATTTTGAGTTATAAATTTTCTCTCCATCTCTACCCTTCCCCACCCCAAGATGTCATGTATTCTTATTGCCCCTTTCCCCAGTCTGCCCTCCCTTCTATCACCCCACTCCATCCCTCCATCCCTTTTTCCCTTACTTTCTTGTAGGGCAAGATGGTAAATCAGAGGTTCTTAAGGGTTTTTTGTGTATGCCACAGACCCTTTTGGTACTGGCCAAACACTATGGATCCCTTCTAAAAATCCTGTTTTTAGATAATTGAAGGAAATGCTAAATTTCATTTAGAGGTTAGTAAAAATAAAGATTTTTTTTGTATTCTAAGTTCATGGACTTCTTGAAATCTATTCATGGATGCTTTGGAGTTTGGAAGATTCATTTTAAGAACTTCTTCCCTCAATCTTCTTTGTCTTCCATTTTAATCCAAAAAGAATTAAGTACCTAATGTATGGAAAGCATTGTGCTAGGCTCAGAGAATGTAAAGACAAAACAACAACAGCAATACCAAAATCCTATCCCTTAAGAACTGTTTATCCTACTGGGAAAACATAACACCCCAAACCAAGTAAGTATCCTATATGTGATCATTTGAGGACAGAAGGAGAACTAAAAGGTAGGTACAACAGGAATGTTTTCCCAGGTGATCCTCAAAGTAAGACATAAATTCTAAGAGAAAAGGGGAAAAGAGAAAGAACATTTCCTGTTTATGCAAAGGCATGGAGACAGGAAGTAGAAGGCCAATTTTAGGGAAGAATTAGGATATTTTGACTGAGTGAAACATTCCCAAGCTAAAATTCTTATGTTCTGTAATTTATTCTTGTATGGCATGGTTACAAGTCTGTTTACTCTTCTGGTCACCTCTCCCTGAACATGTTTCAATTTGTCAACATACTTCCTAAAAATGTGATGCCCAAAAATATAATATTTCAGATGGAATTTGACTAAGGAAGAAAGCATTAATGTAGTTCTAGATAACATTCTTTTTTTTTTTAAAAAAAGTAATTCATTAATTTTTTTAGTTTTCAACATTCACTTTTATAAGATTTTGAGTTCTAAATTTTTCTCCCTCCTTCTCCTCTCCCCCCAAGATGACATGCAATTTGATATGGGCTATACATGTACAATCATATTAAACATATTTCCAGATTAGTCATGTTGTAAAAGAAGAATCAGAACAAAAGAGAAAAACCATGAGAGACAAAAAAAAACTTAAAAAGAACAAAAAAAGGAGAAAATAGGATGCTTTGATCAGATGCCATAGTTCTTTCTCTGGATGTTGTTAGCATTTTCTATCATGAGTCTTTTGAAATTGTCTCAGATCATTGCATTGTTGAGAAGAGTAAATCTGTCAAAGTGCGTTATCACAAAATGATACTGTTACTGTGTAGAGTGTTCTCCTGGTTCTACTCACTTCACTCAACATCAGTTCGTGTAAGTCTTTCCAGGTTTTTCTGAAGTCTCTTGCTCATCATTACATGTGGAACAATAGTATTCCATTACATTCACATACCACAATTTGTTCATCCATTCCTCGATTGATGGGCATCCCTTCAATTTCTAATTCTTTGCCACCACAAAAAGAGCTGCTATAAATATTTTTGTACATGTGAGTCCTTTTCCCTTTTGTATGATCTCTTTGGGACATAGATTTAATAGGGTATTACTGGATCAAAGGGTATGCACAGTTTTATAGCATTTTGGGCATAGTTCCAAATTGCTTTCCAGAATGCTTGTGACAGTTAACAACTCTACCAACAAGCATAAGGGTTTTTAATCTACAGAGAAGTCATGCTATCGATTCATAAGGAGCTTGTAGCCCACTGAGATCCCCAGACCTTTTGCATATAATTGTGGTCTCGTGACTTGTCTGCAGTGGACTATCCCAGGGATCTATGCTTGGCCATGTGTTTCTTGGCATTTTTTATCAATGACTTGGATAAATGCACAGATGGCATATTCATCAAATTTGTAGATGACAGTAAGCTGGGTGGGATAGCTAACACACTAAATGACTAAGGAAGGATTCAAAAGGAGTTTGACAAGCTAGAGCATTAGGCTGACTCTAGTAAGATAAAATTCAATAGGGATAAATACAAAATCTTGCACTTGAGTGTAAAAAAAATCAATGTCACAAGTGTAAGATGGGAAGGTGTGGTTTAGGGAGCAATTATTCTGAAAAAGATATGGGTGTTTTGGTTAACTACAAGCTCAATATAGGTCAGTAGAGTGAAATAGCAGTCAAAAAATATTAATGCAGTCGGGATACATTAAGAGGAATATGGTATACAAGAATAAGGAAATAATAGTCCCACTGTATTATGCTCTTACAAGACCCCATCTGGTTTACTATATGTAAAGTGCTTTTGTAGATTATATGTTTCCATATTGCCCCATGTCTATATGGATCTATCTAGATGTATCTTGAAGGGAAGTGTGACTAGATCTCTGTAGTCTCACCTTTCTCCAAGGGAGACTGATTCTTGTTAGGATATTGAGGCTGTAAAACTGGCCACTTTTCTCACTTCAGAGAGAAGGTATGTAGCAAGAATTATATTTATCCATCTCCTTATATACTGCTAATCTAGGGGAAATAATTTTTAAGATCAAGCCACTACTAATGCTTAAAACAATGACTGACACACAGTAGGTGCTTAATGTTTATTGATTAACTGATTGACACTGTCATGATTTCTATTCTTTAACAGGGTAAGGGTGTCCCAAGGTGTATATCCAAGGACTTGATTCTCTTCCCGTCAAATGCCAGTTTCACAAAGACCATCGCAAAGTGAATAGCACATAAATTGGTCCAAATTTATTCATTTATCCAAGCTGATAGCAAACAGAAATCAGAGAAGTTATATAGATTAGAATATGGCCAGTCAAATGCTACCAATAATAAAAGAGAAAGGAATTCAATACATAATATAAGTAAAGACGAGTAAAACTAACCCTATTTGTTATTGACATGACCGTTTACTTGGAAAACCCCAGGGAATCAGCAAATATATTAGGCAAAATAATTAATAGCTCTAGCAAAATTCCAGGCTACAAAATACACCTCCAAAAATAAATGACATTTCTATATAATAATAATATAGTAACTGTAACAATATAAATGAAAAGAACAACACACCAAAAAATCAAAAGTAAATGTAACAAAAACATAAATCTCAAATGAGACTGGAATGAAGAAATAGGAAAAGACACCTCCAAACAAACCTATTGTGAAGTCAAGAGGTCCACAGATGTTAAACTCTACACATTTTAAAAACTTTTTCAATGCATCAATGAGTTGTGCTGACTTTTTTTCTCTCTCTCAAAATACTATTTATCATATGGAATGGTTCTTGGCAAGGTAGAAGGGGAGGGATATATGGGATACTATGATGATATAAGAAACAGAAAATATCAATGAAAATTTGTAAAAAGAATATACCAGACAATGCAAAGAATGAATGTGCTCTCCCACTAAGATCTTGATATCTCAGCTCAACCAAGAGAATGTCCCTGATCTCACCCAAGATGGTAAGCTGGGGATTGGGACCTATTCAAGCACAGACATTTCCACATATCAGCTTCTTCCAGGATTCTCTCTTCAAGGACCTCTTCCTGAAGAAAACCTAAAACCACATGTACTATTTTCAAATCTGGAAGCCAGAAGACCCAAGATCTCTCCTCTTTCAAGTTCTTGCCAACTCTGTTCCTCATGTAGGCTTGCAGAATTTGACTAATCATTCTCCACCAATGAAGAAAGTCTTGTGTAAATGAGCTTGATCTCCAGGCTACATGTGTTTACTTGTGGTCACTACAGTTTGAGAAAGACATTAACAAGCTAAAGGGTATCCTGGCAACCAGCATGGTGAAGAGTCATGAGTTCATGTTATATCTTTTGAATCTGTTGAAGGAATTGGGCCCACTTAGCCTAGAAAACAGAAGACTGTGGGGGCACATGATAGTCATCTCCAAGTATTTGAAAGGATATCATTTGAAGGAGGGATTCAATTTGTTTTGCTTGGCCCCAGCAAACTGAATTGGGTAAAAAGGTAGAAGTTGTGAAGAGTTCCATTTAGGCTTGATGTCATGAAAACCTACTAACAATTAAAGATGTTTGCTGTTCTCTAATCTGCAGATTTGGGGTCATCATTCTGGCTAGAGGTGTACTCCCCCCTAAGGGCCTATTAGTCAAATTACATAAGGCAATAGGCAAATTATCCTTCCAATGTCAACATGAATTATTAGAGCTTAATTTTCTCAGCTATTCTTTCAACAATCCATTCATTCTTTCAATTAGCCCAGATGCTTGTGGATAATATGGGATATGATATATCCATTCGTTATTATTCAACACACAATATCTTTTCACTTCTTTGTCCTTGAAATGTGACCCATT
>JAQQSZ010014172.1:0-11580 GCA_028646595.1 Phalanger gymnotis
ATTCAGGGCCCAGAGCAACAAATTAGTGAACCAACCTCCCCATTCCAATATTGTGAACATAAGCCTCCAGGCCCAGTAGGCCTGCCTCAGAGTAGCCAGGAGGCCACAGAAAAATAAGATGGCATAAATCATATTCACTGGCCTCAAGACTTTGCTCAAACTCCTGGGTCCACACAGGGGTTGGCTCTGTTTCGGCTTTTTTCAGCTGTAGTTTCTTGCCTCTCCTGGCAGCCAAGCCTCTGGTGTTCTCAAGTCCTGCCTCGAGACCAGAGTCCAGAGACCCATTGGTTCCCGAGTTGGCCCCTCTTAAGTGATTAATCTATGCCCACACGGGTTTCACACCTGATAGGGCTTTGGGCCTGGGGCTTAGCATTTAACAGGTGAAAGTACTTTCACGGTAAACAAAAGCCAAACTCCTCAAAGGCACCCATTAAACTAAGCCCATTTTGCCTTACTGGCACAGGGATAAGGTGGGGGAATGGGGTGATAGAAGAGAGGACAGACTGGGGAAAGGGGCAATCAGAATTTATGCCATCTTAGGGTGGAGGGAGAGTAGAAATGAGGAGAAAATTTGTAACTCAAAATCTTGAGGAAATCGATGTTGAAAACTAAAATATTTAATAATAAATAATTGTTGCAAAAAACAACAAAAAAAGATGTCCACTTTTTCACAAACCATCCAAAATTTACTATTCACGTCTTTCGTAATTTTTGCCAATTAGCTAAGTTTGTGGTGAAACTTCAAAGTAGTTTTAATTTATATTTCTCTTATGTGAAGAGCTGGGGCACCCTGTCCCACTAAGTGGCTCCATCTCTGAGCACATATATACCAGGTTCTGCCATAGGAGAGCCGAGCCTCTAACAAAAAGGGGTAGGGGGAGAAATCAGGCTCTTTTTTTTTACGGTCCCTGTCCTCATTATGTTCCCTGTCATCAACCCAGAGTAATAATCTGATGACAGTCACTTAAATAAATCTTCAGTTCACTTTTTGGTTCACCTCTATCCTCTCCCCAAAAGGGATTACCAGACTCTTTTCTAGAAAGATGCTCATTGAACAAAGTAGATCACGTAAAGGACAAGTATTTAAGTCCTCCACTACTAAAGAAGTGCATAAAGGAAAAAAGGCTCACAAGCATGAAATGAAAAATGTTTAAAATGATATAGTAACTCAAAACTTCTATTACACCTTTCCAGTGGATGGATTCTTAAAGTATCAACACTTGAAACATTTCTTAAGACTGGCCACAAACAGTCATTTCATCTCTACCTCAGCACTACAGTGTCTGACTTAATGTTCATTTCCTCCAGCAAGTCAGAGCACAGCCCATCTTCCTGTAGATGCTGCCATAACTTCAGATAGCACTTTCTGTTATGAAAACAAAGCCCCTGAAATAAGAGGCCTCCATCTCCTCAAATTCAGGAGGTTTCTTCCAACGCTAGAAATACTCATTTCAGAATCGTTCAATCACCTGAGCTTAAGGAAAGAAATATAAAACAAGCCCCGCTTTTGTATACTTTCTGCTCCCTTGACTTCTGTGACAGTCCCATGCCCTCATTGTCTTCTTGCCAGTGTCAGGGTACTTGCTAATTATCCTTTATAAAATCATCCTTCCTTTGATGCCCCCATATGCATTCAGTCCCTACCCCACATGCTTTCCCTTGGGCCATCTTCTCTCTACATAATTTCACTTGGATCTCACCACCTCTCATTCACTCTGTCTATACAGATATCTCCTAAATTGATATCCCAGGAATGCCTTAACCGTACATCCAAAAATGAAGTGTTCTTCTAAGTCCTCTGTCGTTCCCCTCCAAACTTCCCCATTTCCATTAAGGGCACCATCACCCCCCATCATTCAACTTGCCAAAGACTTCCCCTGTTCTCATCATTCCTTTCCACTGTAGCCAATGAGTTGATTGATATTCCTTGTTGACTCTGTCACCACAAGTAGTTCCCTTCTTTTTATTATGACTATGGCCATCCCCATTTAGTACCTGATCACTTCTCACCTAAACTAATACGATGGCCTCCTAATTAGGTGACATGCTTCCTTCTCTCCCATATAACCTCCAAATATGTCAACATTCTCCCGAGGCATAGATCCGATAGTGCCAGCTCCCTACTCAAGGCTTTCTATTGCCCCCAACAAAAAAGAAAAACTCCCCAGCCTAGCACTTAAGATCATTTAATCTAGCTCCAATCTTGCTTGCTCTCCTTCACATTCCTTCCCATACACATTTTGCTCCAGTTGAACTGGCCATTCTATTTCCTCCTTCTGTGGTCTCTCTCAGGCTACGTCCTTCCTCCAACCTTAACCTCCACCTTGAACTTATTCCTTTCTCATCTCTACTTTTCAAAATTCTTATCTTTATTCCTCCCAAAAAATCTAAGTTCTCAGAGAGTAGGGATTGTTCCATTGTTTATATTTGTATCCCCAATGCTCAGCATAATGTTGCACCAACATATAAGTGGTACTTTCAAAAAGGTTAGAGTAATGACTCATATTCTTTATTTTCTCAGCAACTACAATATGGTTGGCATTTTACAAAAGTTTTTCAAATTCTTTATAATTTTTAAATTTTCTTTCAAAAGGATAATTAAGAGTTGACTATATCTGCTCTCTTAAGAGAATTAACCATAATGAGCCACCCTGAGGGCAATCCATCAGGTCCTACATGTACCTGCCTTTTTAAATTTCAAAAGTCTCAGACCAACCTGGCCCCTTAATAGGTTCTTAAGGCAGGTACCTTTGTTAAGCATCTATGGAAGGCAGTTAACAAATAAGGGGGTAAGATAACAGCTCAACTATCCATTACTTCCTCTCTTCTTAACTAACCATCTAGCATACATTTTTAGAAGAGAGATAACTGATATTTATAATACAATTTAAAATTTGCAAAGTAATTTTCATCACTGCATTTGATCTTCAAAATAGCCTGTGAAAGAAGTGCTATGTATAATATTATCCCCATTTTAGAGATGAGGAAACTGAGGCTCAGCGTGGTTAGATGGGTTCCCAGTCACCTAATTAGTGTTAGAAACAGGATTAGAACTAAGGCCTTTTGCAACTGAGTCTAGCCTATGTTGCTCACTACACTGCTTCTCTACAGCAAAGACAAATTCTATCCAATAATATAAAAACTAGAAATGCTATATATGTACTGAGTAGCCATAACGATAACACTTCTCTGTCAGGAGAACGGAAGGAGGGCATGTAGGCAACAGGGAAACCATCTAGTGATCAATGAAATATCTTCAGAATTTATCCTCTGCTACTACTCTCATATCCCCGGCCTAACCTCAACTCCAAGGGTATGTTGAGATCCTTAGTGGTAAACTAAAATTTTAACAAAATTTGAGTTAAACCTTCTGAGGAGTTAAGGAAATATCTATCAAAATATGAAGAGGAACTCCTGTTGGCTAGAGAGAGATAGCATGGAAGTAAGCACAGGAAGGAATAAGCATCTATTAAGTGTCTACAAGGCACTTTTTACAAATATTATCTCATTTGATCCTCATAATATCCCTGGAAGGTGGATGCTATTATTACCTCCATTTTGCAGATGGGGAAACTGAGGCAGACAGAGGTGAAGTGACTTACCCAAAGTCATATGGGAAGTGTCTGATTTGATCTCAAGTCTTCCTGACTCCAGGTCCAGTTCTCTATCCACTGCACCAACTAGCTGCCTCTAACAATAATGGGCAATAGGAGAAGCACTGCATGTCAGAAGACTGACACTTAAGACTTATGTCATTTGACCTCCTTGAGTCTCAGTGTCACCCTCTGCAAAATAAGGAGATCAGTACAGTGGGAAGAATCCTGGATTTGGTGTCCAGCACATCATGGCTCAACTCTTGGTTCTGGTTCAATGCTCAGCCCTGCTATCCGATACGTGTGTGACCTTGGGCAAGTCACTTCATCTCTCTGGGCCTCAATTTCTTCCCCTGCATAATGAGGAGGTTGGACCAGATGGCTGCCAAGGGCCCTTACAGTTCTGACTCTATGGTCCTATGGGATAAAAATGACTGCCCCAATTCCTTCACATGGCTAAAAAGATCCACTGGGATAATGGATACAGAAACACTGTTAAAACTATGAAGTGGCATCCAAAGGTCAGGAATGAGTAGTTAACAGCCAGCCCTGGAGACAAAAATTGTAATAACAACTGGGTGGAAGGAGTGCTGCCCCAGGCAGGATGGGCAGCCCAGTGGAGGCACTGCACTTCCCACCTTCCACTGGAGGCATTGTGCTTCCCACCTTCCAATGGAGGCCTTCAGAGCCTGGATGACCACATGACTGGGATTCTTTTACAGTTACTGGCTGGACCAGATGACGCTGAGGTTCTTTCCAATGCTGAGATTGTGCGGCTCTGGTTTAGCCAGTTTCATAATGGCAACTAATTGCTAGAGCTTAAATTGACCGTCTCCATGACATCATCTCCAATTCAGGCCTTCCTCTCCATTCCCACTGCTGCCACCTTAGTTCAGCCCCTCTGGTCTCTGGTCTAGATGCCTACAGACCCCTCTGAGTGATCTCCCTGCCTCAGGTCTCTCTACCTCCAGTTCAGCCTGCATATCACTGACAGATTAGACTTTCTAAAACCAAGTACCTCAACATCTACTGAATAGTCTACAATATTTCCTTGACCCTCAAGGCTCCCAAGATTGGCTTAGAATCTTTTTTCCTAGACTTATTTCTATGACTTCTCTCTAAGAATCTGAGACTCCCTTCAAATTGAAATACATGTGCTTCCCAGGAAAGGTACCCAACACTTTCCATCTCTATGCCTTGGCTCATGTTTCTAATGGCAGCTAGAATGTCCTTCTGCCACCCGTCCCATTACTATCTATCCTTCAAGGGCATTTCAAATGCAGCCTCCTTCATGATGTGTTCTCTCATCCCCTAGACTAGGGGTGGTCTCCTTGGCTCTGAGTCAGCACCCTACACCTCTTATTTCATTTTTCCATTCTCCATTACAGTTCATTATTTGTCCCCTTTCTCTGTTGTCTCCCCTACTAGATGTAATGGCAAGCAAAGTGAGACTTTTTGTTTGCCATTATACTGGACTGTAAGCTCCTCGAGGGTAGGGACCATGTCTGACTCAGTGTAGCCACGCCAAGTCGTTCCTGAGTAAAACCGATGCTGTGTAAGTATGGGTAAAACAGGGACGTTTTCTCTCTGGCACTGCTACCACCCTGCTCCAAGGGTGTCAGTCAGTCAGGTTGTGAAAGGGGAGAGAAAAGGGAGAAGAATTATGCAAAACCAGCGTCTACAACTTTTAAGTGTTTTACAATTAATATTTTGAATAGACTACTATTGATCTAGTGATGAAAGATTCTTTAGGACTCAAAGTTTTACTCACATTAAAAAGTCAGAATGGTTTTTCTTCAAGATTTGAAACAAAACATGGTGACAAAAGTGAAGACGAGTAATTGGGAAATCGATTAATGTGTAGTGTGAAAAAAACTTGCATACAATTAGTCCATTCACACAAGGCTTAGATGATTTTATTTTTAATAATCAATACTACAAAGCAGGAGGAAACAGGAGAATTATAGCATGAGGTCTGACCTAATTCCCCTGCCATGCTGCTAAAGAGTATGTGAAAAAGTCTCTTATTCTACAGAAGTCAAAAGGATGATGGGGCTTGTTAATTTCAGAAAAGGAAAATAGAAAGAGAGACATATGAAGTCACTGGATCCTGCTAATGTTGCAAATGCAAAGCACAACTATTTCTCTTCCTTCCTGGGACAAAAAGCTCCAAAATCCACCGCTCCTGGGTTTGGCACTTACTGTGTTGTGGTGGATGATTTTTCATTAGTAAAATGATCTCTCCTAGTCTTGTATGCTGTAACTCAGGGTGTCTGTGTGTTAATCAATAGCATAATAGAAAGCTGTTTGTAACTCCATCCTCCACGGCAACCCTCAATGCATTGCTGTAGGAAGGAATATAGCAATATTCAGAGAAGTATATTTTGAGGAGATTCAGAAACTGGCTCCCAGTTCAACCTGGGAGCCTAAATATCCTGAACATAACCAAAGAGTAGGTGCTTCTGTTCTGATAAGTCTCCATCCAGGCATATCTGAGGTATTCAAATAAGGAACTCAAACATTTATTAATATTATTCCATATATTACTGACTCTTGGTTGTATCCAAATTCAAATAATCAATGGCTCAAATACTCCTCCCCACCACCTGGCAAAACCCTGAGCTCCCACAGCTGGGAGGGTGAAAGGAACTGCTCCTCTTCCCAGAGAGGGAATAATTGTAGAGACAGATTCTGTTAGTATGATAGGACTGTAGAAATCATGGAAGCCCAACTCGCTCATTTCATAGAGGAGGAAACTTACTACCTGTGTGACCTGGGCCAAGTCCATTCACTTGTGAGTCTCCAGATCCCAGAAGGATTAAGTGGGAAATTCAGAGGTTAATTCATATCCTCTGACTACAAATCCAGTATGCCTGCCAAGCCAGGGAGAGGACTTGTCTATGTTGTGTTCAGATAGAAATGTGGCATCTGGCGCATGGAAAGAAGTCAAAGAAATGTGAATTTGAATGCTGAGTTGCTCAGGTGGCACAGGAAGTGCCCATAGAAAGTTATGTTCGTCCCAAGGGTGGATCTAAATGAGGACATGGGGAAGAGTCATACTAGAGGGACCTTGATCTGCATCAGTGGAGAGAATCCTCATGCCAATCAAAGTGCAGATCCCCTTTAGAAATTAGTGAGCCAAAGAATAAATCAGAGAAGTAAATATTAGAGAAAATGAGACATTTCAAAATCTTGGAATGCAGTTATATCAGGGGTAGATTTTCTTTGTAAACATGGCCTACAAAGCACTTTACAAAAATTATCTCATTTTATCCTCACAACAACCTGTGGTGGTAAATGTCGTTATCCTCATTATACAGATGAAGAAACTGAGGCAAAGATAGGTTAAATGACTTGCCCAGGGTCATAAAGCAAATAAATGACAGAGGCCAAATTTCAGCTCAGGTCTTCCTGACTCCAGGTTCAGGTTCTATCTATTTCACCACTGAGCTGCAGAAATGACCAAAGACCTCAGTATGCAAATGAAAACAAAAAGTTCAAAACACAAAAACAGAAATCCTAGAAATCAAAAAAGAAGAGTATACAAGTATGTGTGAAACCTTGAACAAGATCTGAAACTTCTCTGGCACTATCATCTCATTTGTGTAAGGAAGGTCTTGACTAGTTGGCCTCTGAGTTCTCTTTCAAATCTAGCTCCATGATCCTATGATGGGAAATAAAGAACATTGTCAGAAATTATTATACATAATTGCATGCCAATATAACTGAAAAAATATGATCTTAGAAATGATCCAAAAATAACAAAATCAGAAACACCTATCATACCAGAACAGGAAGGAAAAAATGAATCTAAACTGCTCAATATCAGAAAGAGAAACTGAGCAAACCTTAAATGAACTCTGAAAGGCAAAAAATAAACCCTGAGATCAAAAGGATTTATCAATAAGCTCTATGAATCATTCAAAAAATAATTAGCAGTATGATGCAGCTAGAAAGTTGTGAAGGACTGTCCCTCTTCCCAGAGATGTGATCCGCTCAGAAAGACTTTTCTTTAAAGAGGAAAAAATGGAGGCCTATGGGAAAGAAAGTGATTTGCCCAAGGCCGCAGAAGTGGCAGAGCTGGGATTCATATTCAGTCTTGTGACTCTGAATTCGGCACTCTTTCCACTGCAACCCATAGCACTTTATTACCGATAACATTAGAGGAAGATACCTTACCCAATCCCTAGGACAAACATGGTGTTAATGGCCAAGCCAAAGAGAAATGAAGAAGAAAAACTGTGGGCCAAGATTTCAATATAATGTTAGCAACAAGATGAATATACTGGAAAAATATTTGGTATAAAAAGGGACGTGCTCTGGATAGAGTGTTAGGCTGGCAGTCAGATAAACTCATCCTCCTAAGTTCAAATCCAGCCTCTGACTAACTAGCTGTGTGACCCTGTGCAAGTCACTTCACCCTGTTTGTCTCAATTTCTTCATCTATAAAATGAACTGGAGAAGGAAATGGCAAGACACTGTGGTATGGTTGCCAAGAAAAACCCAAATGAGGTCATGAAGAATCAGACATGACAGAAAAAATGACTAAAATACATAAAAGGGTGGTTTAATATGAAGAAAACTATAAATATAAATCATTCATAAAACAATCACAATGACTTTGAGGTAACAGAATTTATATGGAGGAAATGGTTTTCTTTAAAGTATTAAAAAGGATTTTTCCTTAATTTGATTAAAGCATGTAAAATCAAAATCCAGCACCACTTGTAATGAAGAAATTAGAAGCTTCCCCAGGAAGATGAGGAGTGTGAGGGAGGAAGCAGGAATGTCCACTGCATCTATTACCATTTGATATAGTTCTAGAAACACTACCTGTAGTAATAAGAAAGAAAAAAATGGGAAACAAAGCAAAAGTCAAGGGCAATTATCCCTTCTCAAAAGCAATATGATGGTTTAAAGGGAGAGAGAGGGAGGAAGGGAGGAAAGGACAGAGGGAAGAAAGGAGGGAGGGAGGGAGGGAGAGGGAGAGCAAAAGGGAGAGAGAGGGAGTAAGGGAGGGAGAGAAAGAGAGAGAATTTTTACTCAGAGATCCCGAGAGACTTCAATGGGAAAAGAATTTGAAACAATTCAATAGCAAACTACAAAATAAAAATAAAATACAAAAGTTAACTTTAAACAATTCAATAGGAGACTACAAAATAAAACCCACAAAAATCATCAATATACCTTTTACTAACAAAACCTGGGGAAGGGAAAAGAAATCCCATTCTAAGTAACTACGAAAGATAACAGGTATTTTTTTAATTAAGATTTTTTATTTTTTATTTTACAACACTCAGTTCCTCATGATTCTGAGTTCCAGATTTTCTTCCCCTCTACCACCCTCCCTCCCCAAGACAATATGGAATCCGATAACTCTTCTACATATAACTTCGCATTAAAATTATTTACACAATAGTCAAGTTGTAAAGAAGAATTATGACCAATGGAATGAATCATGAGAGAGAAGCAACAAAACTAAAATTAAAAAAAAAAACAAAAAAAAGGAGAGCAAACAGTGTGCCTCAATCTGCATTCAGACTCCATAGTTCTTTCTCTGGATGTAGATAGCTCTCTCCATCATGAGTACTTTGGAATTGTCTTTGAACCTTGCATTGCTGAGAAGAGCGAAGTCTATCAAGGTTAGTCATCACAGAATCCATATATCTGTGGTTGTGTATAATGTTCTCCTAGTTCTGCTCCGCTCACTCAGCATTATATCATGTAGGTTTTTCCAGGTTATTATGAAGTCCATGTCTTCCCCGTTTCTTGTACCACAATGCTATTCCATTACATTCATATACCACAACTTGTTGAGCCATTTCCCAATTGATGGGCACCCCCTTGATTTCCAATTCTTTGCTACTACAAAAAAGAGCCACTATAAATATTTTTGTACATATGGGTCCTTTTCCCACTTGTGTGATCTCTTTGGGATACAGCCCTAGAAGTGGTACTGCTGGGTCAAAGGGTATGAACATTTTTATAAGCCTTTGGGAATAGATCCAAATTGCTCTCCAGAATTGCTGGATCAGTTCACAACTCCACCAGCAATTTAACAGTGTTCCAATTTTCCCACATCCTCTCCAGCAGTTATCATTTTCCTGTTTTGTCATGTTAGCCAATCTGACAGGAGAGATGTGGTACCTAAGAGTTGTTTTGATTTGCATTTCTCTAATCAATAGTGCTTTAGAGCATTTTTTCATATGCCTATAGATATTTTAAATTTCTTCCTCTGAAAACTGCCTGTTCATATCCTTTGACCATTTCTCATTTGGAGAATGACTTGTATTTCTATTAATTTGGCTCAGTTTCCTGTATATTTTAGAGATGAGGCCTTTCTCAGAGACATTGGTCATAAAGATTTTCTCCCAATTTCCTGCTTCCCTCCTAATCTTTGTTGCATTGACTTTTTTATACAAAAAGTTTTCAATTTAACATAATCAGAATTATACCTTTTGCATTTTGCAATGCTCTCTATCTCTTGTTATGTCATGAATACTTTGCTTTCCCATAAATCTGATGGGTAAAGTATTCCTTGCTCTCCCAAAATGTTTATACTATCAGCCTTTATTCCTAAATCATGAACCCATTTTGACATTATTTTGGTATACAGTGTAAGATATTGGTCTATGCCCAGTTTCTGCCCTACCATTTTCCAATTTTCCCAGCAGTTTTTATGAAATAGTGAATTCTTAGCCCAGAAGCTGGATTCTTTGTGTTTACCAAAGAGTAGATTGCTATAGTCGTGAACTATTATGTCTTGGGTACCTAACCTATTCCACTGATCCACGCCTGTTTCTTAGCCAGTACCAAGTAGTTTTGATGACTGCTGCTTTATAGTACAATTTAATATCTCGTACGGCTAGGCCACCTTCCCTAGCATTTCTTTTCACTAATTCCCTAGATATTCTAGACCTCTTGTTCTTCCAGATGAATTTTGTTGTTATTTTATCCAGCTCCGTAAAATATTTTTTGATACTTCAATTGGTATGGTGCTGAATAAATAAATGAATTTAGGTAAAATTGTCATTTTTATTATATTAGCTCAGCCTAACAATGAGCAACTGATATTTTTCCATTTATTTAGATCTGACTTTATTTGTGTGAAAAGTGTTTCATAGTTATGTTCATACAGGCCCTGGATTTGTCTTGGCAGGTAGACTCCGAAATATTTTATACTGCCTATAGCAACTTGAAATGGAAATTTTCTTTCTATCTCTTGCTGTTGGACTTTGTTAGTTATGTATAGGAATGCTGGGGATTTGTGTGGGTTTATTTTATATTCTTCAGCTTTGCTAAAGTTATTCATTATTTCAAGTACTTTTTTGCTTGATTCTCTAGGATTCTCTAAGTAAATCATCATCTGCAAAAAGTGATAATTTAGTTTCTTCTTTGCCTATTCTAATAAAATCCCCAATTAAATACCAAATTCGAAATACTGAAAATCAAAGGAGAGATTAATAAAATTGAAATCAAGAAAACTATTGAATTAATAAATAAAACAAAGAGCTAGTTTTATGAAAAAATCAATAAAATTGATAAACCTTTGGTCAATTTGATTAAAAAAAAAGAAGAAAATCAAATTACCTCTATCAACAATGAAAAGGGTGAGTTCACCTCTAATGAAGAGGAAATCAAAACAATAGTTAAGAATTATTTTACCCAATTATATGCCCATAAATTTGACAACCTTGGAGATATGGATGAATATCTACAAAAACATAAATTGCCCAGGTTAACAGAAAAGGAAGTAAAATTTCTAAATAATCCCATCTCAGAAGAAGAAATTGAGCAAGCCATCAAAGAACTCTCTAGGAAAAAATCTCCAGGGCCAGATGGTTTTACATGTGAATTTTATCAAACATTTAAAGAACGATTAATTCCTATACTTTGTAGACTATTTGGGAAAATAGGTGAAGAAGGAGTCCTACCAAATTTTAGCATAATTGACCATATCAACAACAAAACTAGCAGAAAACATATG
>JAQQSZ010014173.1:0-11580 GCA_028646595.1 Phalanger gymnotis
AAGGGACAGGGTCAAGGGAGAAAATTCAATAAAGGGGGATAGGTTAGGAAGAAGCAAAATGTAGTTAGTCTTTCACAACATGAGTGTTGTGGAAGGGTTATATATAATGATACATGTGTGACCCATGTTGAATTGCTTGACTTCTTAGGGAGGGTGGGTGGGAAGAGAAGAGGGGAGAGAATTAGGAACTCAAAGTTTTAAAAAATAGATGTTCAAAAATAAAAATAAAAAAATTTTTGCATGCAACTAGAAAATAACATACACAGGCAATGGGGCATAGAAATTTGTCTTACCCTACAAGAAAGAAAGGGAAAAGGGGATGGGAGGGGAGTGGGGTGACAGAAGAGAGGGCTGACTGGGGAACAGGACAACCAGAATATATGCCATCTTGGAGTGGGGGCGGAGGGTAGAAATGGGGAGAAAATTTGTAATCCAAACTCCTGTGAAAATCAATGCTGAAAACTAAATATATTAAATAATAAAAAAAATTTAAAAAGAATACCTAAGTGTTGAGTAAATGAAGGAAAATGTAATAGATGACAGAATCCTTAGGCACAGAGGAAGCTTAATGTGTAAGTAGATACAATTCTACTCAAATTAGTCCTTCCTTGCTAGACAGAATAATCCAAGGACAAAACCTTTGTTTCTTCGTTCTGTGTAAGCCTTCAAAATTAGGGTAGATCATTCCTTCAGTCATGAGCCAAGTTTTTGTTTGTCCTTCCTTTTTGAAGAAAACCGATGACATCATAGAGTGATGTCTTAAATTGTGGGTGAATAGGATTTAAGTGAGGCAGATTTGCACAAAGTCATCAGCCTCACTCTCTCTTCCAGAGTCATCAAACTCCAGTAGCAAAACAAAAGTCAGGAAGACTGGCGATGGCCCAGATGCAGTAGATGAACTTGGAGTCTTGAATGTCTGACCAAGCTCTAAGTGCTCCACAGTGCCTGCTTCAGCTGCCTTTGTGGCCATTTGAATAAATTGTTCTCATCCATCCATTCCACCAGGCAAGGTCTTCACATATATCAGGTAGACATCCCCCTAACTCACCAACAGGTTTGAGGCCTGTCAGTTACGCTCAACCTGATGTAGCCCATCTGCTGACACGGTTTTATCAGGGTGTGGCCACTGCACCTGCTACAGCTTCCTGGAGCCACAGACAAGAGTTGAGTGACAGATGGATGCCAAAGGTCAATGAATAGCCCTGAAAAGGGCTCAGCAAGTCCTCACACCAGAAGTGCTAGTACCCTCAACACTGATGAGTCAAATAATCATAACCAGAGACTGGAAATGTTCTTCCTCTTTCTCAGGGTCCTTTTAATTTATCTACGTATGTTATCCCTCAAAGTCTCCCCCCCCCCCACTAAAATAGACTCCTTGTGGCAGAGGGTCTATTTCTTTTCAGTCTTGCATCACAATTGCCTAACATAGTACCACCTTCCCCATCATCCCACCAGTGGTCTTCACCACCCCAGTGACTTGTGATTTTATTTATGTGGAGCCTCTTTCTTTTGATACAGATTAGCAACTCCTCTGTAACAGATGTATAGTTGCCTAGGCCATTGACAGTTGTGGCTAACTTATGGAAGATTCTATCACATTCAGTACATGTAAGAGACAAGACTTTGAAATAAGTTTTCTTAACTCCAAGACCAGCTATTTATCTATTATGACAGATTGCCTCTCACATATAGTAGGTATGTTGGATTTTTCATTGTTGTGTGGGTTTGTATTCTTTAAAACAAAAAATTGGAATTCCTGTTAGTGCCTTCACCCAAGTTCCCCCATGTATATTTAATAAAGTCTCCCATTATAGACTGTAAGTTCCTTGAGGGTAAGGACTATTTGTCATTTAGTTTTAGAATAGTCCCTGACACAAGGTAGGTGCTTAATAAATGCTTGTTGATTTGTTCCTAAATAGCAAAAGTGGCACAGGATGACAGATTTAGTGCTAAAATGAACCTTTGGGGTTATCTAGTCCAACCCATTCATTTTACAGGTGAGAAAACTAAAGCCCATAGAGGATAAGTGACTTCCCAAGGTTTACATAGCTGTCTGAAGCAAGACTCGAGTGTAGAACTTCCTGACGGGCAAGACCAGCACTCTCTCTATCTATTAGACCAATGAAAACAGGGGCCATTAAACTGCACATGAGGATCCCTGCAGGCCACACATTGACTTAGTTTAAAATTTTAATATTATCTATGTTTTATTGGTTTTTTATTTATTTTGTTAAATATTTCCTAATTGCACTTTAATCTAGTTTGGACCATACTCAAGAGTGTTGTGAGTCATATAGGACCACTTGAGACATATTTAACACCTCTGCACTACCCTATATAGCCTCTAGAGAAAAGGCTCTTGACTTTTTCTGTGTCATAGATGCCTTTGTCAGACTGATGAATACTTGTGGTGCCGATCTAAAAGGATTATTATGAGGTTTAAACAAAACAATGTGTATAAAGTGCTTTGCGAATTGATAGCACAATGAAAGCCAGTCGTTTTCATTTAAATTAGCTGTAAGGGTTGTGAAACATCTGAATATATTGGGTGAGAGAAGTAATACAATGTCTTTGAGGGATTTTTAGGCAATTTGGTATGTAACAAAATCTCTCTGGGATAGTCGCCTTTCAATTCTGTTTAAACCAATGGGATGCACTTGATGAGCTATCGAGGTCCTTTGGAGTCCTGGGATTCTAGGGTTTTTTGTTTTGGCAGCAATGTCAGAGGGATTGTGGTAAGTGGGGAATTAGGGGATTCTGACCATTTAGAACTGTAGGACAGCTGGAGAGATTCCTGTGGCCCTCCATGTAATTAGTATTTCTATTTCCCCACCACTACTGTGCCATCAGGGAACCACCTAATCAGCAGGAGCTAGGTGACCCGGCCAAAGCCGGCTTACCACCAAGTCTCCAGGGACTAAAGCGAGTTTCATTACTCCAACATTGCCAAACCCTCAGCAGGAGCAAAAAGAGAGAGAGAGAGAGAGAGAGAGAGAGAGAGAGAGAGAGAGAGAGAGAGAGAGACAGAGAGACAGAGAGAGACAGAGAGAGACAGAGAGACAGAGAGAGACAGAGAGTAAAAGACAGACAGAGACAAAAACAGACAGAGAGACAGACAGGGAGAGGCAGGAGCAGAAAAAGAAGAGACAGGGGCAGAGAAACAGAGAGACAGTAATATAAATACCAAGAGAGGATCAGAGGGAAAGAGGAGAGAGGGACAGGAGACAGACAGAAGCAGAGACAGAGTCAGAGAGACAGAGACAATGAGAAAGAGAGAGAGAGAGAGAGAGAGAGAGAGAGAGAGAGAGAGAGAGAGAGAGAGAGAGAGAGATTTAAGTGTTTATGCCAGGCACCGTGCTAAGCACTAGGGACAGAAATGCATGCCAAAAAACAAAGTCTCTCCCCTCAAGCAGCTTACATTCTATAACGGGAAGATCATACTTAAAGACAGCTAACACTGACTGAGTGCGGGTACCTTGTCGGGGTTGGAGAGGCTGCTGGGGAAGAGGTGGAAAATTCCAGAGAAAGGGGCTACTCATGCGTGCTGCCCCTCCTTGATAACCTGGCCACGGCAGAGGTTGCTCCCTCTCCAGGTCCCTAATGTCCAGGCCTCAGAGCAGCTAGCTTCAGCTCCCTCTGAAGAGATCATTTTCTGTTCACTCTCAGAACAGTTCATTTTCAGTCAGGACATGCCATTCTCTCACAGCACTGCTCCAAACAGGGGAAAATTGGCATTCAGGAAAAGCCTATAACTTATCCCAGTGGAGGTGAAAACATTTTCAGATTCCTGAGGCCCTGTAGCTGGGCAATAAATATTAGTTTAACATCCCCACATTGAGGAGAAATCGGTATGAACACTGAAGGCTCTTTAATAGAACTGACTTCATTTTCTTCCACATCAGAAAGTGTTGGGCACCGACCCTAGAGATGAGGTTTTGGCTTTCTCAACTGATTTTCTTAGGCTCTATTCCAAGCATTTTGGAGAGGATAATCCTCCTTTCCCCCATACCCAAGATATTCATTTTTATTTAACATTTTGGAGAGTTTGGTCAGCATTCAGCCTGCATTGAATTATAGGGCTCGTTTTGCACAAGCTCTTTTGTGGGCAGGGAATCATATGAAGCAAGAGGGACTCCAATCTTGGTATTCTCCCAAACCTCAATATGCAAATGCTTGAGGTAAGTTTTAGGAGTTATCCCCTAATGCAAAGATCTTGCCACTTGGTTTTTATTTTTGATATAAAGCATCATGGGGACTAAGTACTTTCATATCCAACTGAATTAAACCACTTGCAATCTTTATACTACCTGGTCCCTTAAGCAACTATATTCTTCCAACATTCTTTAAAAGAGGTAAAAAAATTGAGGAAAAGAAGTAGTAGCCATTGGAAGCAATAAGCAAAATGATTTCAATTTCAAAATACTCTCAAATTCAGAAGTCTGGCTCATGGGGAGGAGTGTAAAGATTAAAAAGGGTCACTAACCCTCATGAGTTAACAGGCCCAAATTTCCAGTGAGGTGCTAGAAACAAAACCATAATATTGGATGGTACATTCACTTGAAAGAATATAAAACCACCTTTATACAGAATCACTGTGCATAGAGATGAGCAAAGAACAGAATATACGCCATGATCTGTCTGTGTGGGCATGCATGAAAGCAGAACTGTCCGTGGAATAAACAGCTCACTGTATGGCTTACTGCCTATCCCGACCAATTTCTAAACATAGCAGGTTGTATTCTAATAGTACATATGGATTTTTAAAAGTACAAGTCATAAATATGCCCATTTTCAGTTTCTATTCTCATATTTGGAAAACTGTTACAAAAAAATCTTCTAATTCTCCCTCAAAACGAGTTTCTATTTAAAAAAAGAAAAAAGATTAGGTGAGTGAGTTAGTATGTTGAAAAGAGTTCTAACACACAAATTTCAGTAGCTCATTTGCCATTCTTATGATCAAATTTTAGGGCTCTATTTGTAAAGGAAAACCAAATTTCATGTTACCTACTCATTAAAAAACAAAATTACTATTTAGTTTTGTCATATTCTACAAGTTGTCTAATGTAAATCTAAACTCCTCCTTCTGGTTATTAAATGGTGATTGAGGTATGAATTTTAACAAATTCTTGGGTTTCTCAAGGAAAAATATGAGAGACTAGATATATATGTATACATACATATATATGTGTATTTGTGTGTATAGATGTGATATAGATGTGTGTATGTGTCTATATATGTATGTATACATATATGTGCATATATACATACATATACATACATACATGCATACACACACATATATACATATATAATCTCCCAGGAATAATGTGAGGAGTGATAGTACTTCCCCTACAACACTTGTTCCTTTGTTATTAATTAATTTATTTAATAATCATTGTTTAAATTTTTGCTTTGTACCCACTGTTGGGTGCTGAGAATACAAAGACAAAAAATGAAGTAGACTGTGCCCTCAAGAAGTTCATATGTAACAATCTGCTGAAGGTTCTTCCTCTAATGAACAGAAATGTCAACTAGGTTTCCTCTGAAATAGAGTCAGCAAAACCTATAATAAAAGTGCTGAATACAGCATATGTAGTTTTCCTAACATTCCATTTGGAAGCATTCAAATACTTCTTTGCTGAAGTGGGACTCCCCACAACCAACAAGTTATAGATTAAGAAATTTTCAAATATGAATAAAGAAGAATCATCATTGGGGATGTAGCGTTAAAATCCACATTAAAAATGGGATTCAGAATTCAGACTGGAATTTCTGTCATCCAAGAGAACCCATTTTGTTGAGCATGTCTACAAAATCAGCAAGACAGTCAGCATTTGCAAATGGCCCTATATGGAAACAGAAGCGACAACGCCAATGAATTCTATCTTTTCTTCTGTTTTCCATGAAAAAGGAAAATGGTCCTGTCCTCTGAATTGGGAGGAAAAGGACACAAAACTGGCAATTATGGAAGGAAAAGTTGTCTGCTTGGCATCTTCTTTGTTGCGGTTCCTCATGCCTTTCTTTGCAGTAAGGAGAAAATTCTAAGCCAAGAATTTCATCTTTGATTTTCTTTCAGCAGACCTGGCATGATTTTCTGGCTCTTGGGCCTTGTATTGAATCAGGTAAAATGTTTGGATCTTGGTGACCATTCCTGACAGCACCCATTTGTCCATCAAAAGGAATTTAAAGAATTGTGAAGAATACTACTTGTATATTGTTTAAACCAGGAACGTGGTCTGAATCCACATCCTTGGATCTGTTCCAGGAGAAGAAAGATGGTGATGGGTAGAAATGGTAAGGAGGGTAGGGTACAGAATTCTGAGCTCACTTGAGTCCCTATTTCCTGAGGAGGAGAGATGAGAAGCAGATTCTGAGGCTCCTTCCAAGTCTTGAATTCATATAAGGAAATCTAGGTCTTTCAGTATTGAAATGATTTGACTACAGAGAGATTCGTCCTCGAAGAAAGGAGCTCTGATTTTGTCATAATCACATATGTTGGATAGGTGGTGGTGCTTCTTCCTCCACTTCTCCTAGTCTCCTGGCTGAATGCCAGACCTGCCAGTGACCATTGTAAGTACATTTTCCTAGTCAATAGTTTCTTGTCTCACTGAAATTTGGCAAAGATAAAATCCTTGAAATCAGCAATGCCCCCACAGCTAGTCCTACTCAGACCTGGCTTATATAAGTCTTCTTGGTATGAGGTATCGGGACAATCTCTCAAAAGTGAAGTAGAAGGGAAAAAAAACACCTTCCTGCTAATACCTATTTGGTTCAGAAAATAAGCTTTGGGCAGGCATAATGAGCATCTTATTCAATTCAACAAGAATTTATTAGAAGTGAAACAAACTACTGCTCTCAATAAGCTTACATTCTGTTGAGGGAATAGAGCAAATAAAAAGATAAGTAAATATATGATAATTTGAGGAAAGAGAGGTTACTAGCAATAAAAGAGATCAGATAAAATTTTCCATAGGACACAGCCCCAAAGCTGAGCTTGGAAAAGAAATAAGCCACAGGTGAGGGAAGAAACGTGTTGAATAGCACAGAGAGTAAAGATAATATGCTAATTCAGTGACCAAAAAAGGCTCTAATAAACTCAAACTCTGCAATCCTAATAATTCAAAAGATGATTGGCCAGTCTCAGGCAAGATCGTGTAGCCTTTAAATTCAGAGTCGGAATTTGAGATTTTGAAAGGTCTTCTGGTCCAAGGTATACACACACGCACACACACACACACACACACACACACACACACACACGTGCACACGTGCATACACACACATACACATGCATGTGTTTGTGTGTGTGTGTGCGTGTTTGAATCTCATCTCTGCCACTTACTAGCTATGTGACATTGGGCAAGTCACCTAAATTCTCTTGTACTTGATTTCCTCATTTTTAAAATGAGGGAGATGAACTGGATGACCTCTCAAATTGCTTCTAGTTCTAAATATATGATGCTATGATTTGACAAGAGGACAAATCATGTAATGTGATGTAGCCACCTTAGCCTAGGATAAATGACAGGTCTTTTCAGTTAGTCTAACATTGTCTGAAATATTTTCCTGGGCAAGTACTAGCAAATATCTTCATTCTTTGATGACTCATCTCGTGCTTCAGAGTCAAACTTACTAAAACTAACCACACCACAGTTACCCCAAGTCAAGGGAATGATTTCTGGATTAAATGGCTGGGCTTGAGGGACTTGTAGAGGTTTATTTTCAGTCAAAGATTCACTTCTCTTTGTTTCCTTACATTCTATCATATCATTTTTACTTCTAGCTTTTGGAACCGTCTAAATATATCATCTCCCTATCAGAGAAGATTCTCTATTTAGTTACAATTGGTGGTTTACTTTTTGAGTCATTTTAACTGAGTTCCATTTCTAAAGGTGTTTTCCTTCTCAAGAGACTAGTCACTGAAAAACTATTCTCACTTCTCCTCTCCTATTTTAGAGGCAACTTGTTTATTTTAGGTGTTTTATCAAAACACATTCTGATGCTCTCTACTTTCAGGGTTGATGGATGGGCCCCATTGTTGGACCCGAGACTCATCTTTACTATAGATTCTAAAGGAGGCTGACTTATGTTATCCTGTGGCTCTGAAGCAGGCCTTTTCTATCTTTTCTTCCCTTCTTTCTTTGTTTTTTTTTTTCTGGAATGATCAAAGACCAAGTCTTTCTATCAGTTGTGCTTTCATCATTGCCCAGGGGATCTGCTGCATGTGCATGTGTGGGTAAATATACACACACAAATACATATGTGAGTTTCTTATATGATGTGAGCCCTTCATACTCATACATTTTAAACATCACAAATGAGTACCTATTAGGTTAATTACTATAGAAAATAAGATTGGTTTTCTTTTGGAGTACTGACTCATAAGTATTCAGATCAGTACCACTGGGACATGATAAAAGACAGAGGGGAAAATAGTCTACAGTACAAAGGACTAGAGATAAAAGAAACAAAATACTTTTTTTTTTTAAAAAAAAAAGGCTTTTATTTTCAATGGATTCTCCCACCCAATTTATTCAGTGAAGAGGTAGGAAAAAAATCTGGTAAGTGTTTGGGAATTACAGGTAAGTAAGCAATGGCAAACATGCATCTTCCCAATGCGAGCCTGATTTTCTCATTTTACTAGCTACTTCTACTGTGTGATCACCATAGTTTTTTTCTCTGTGGATGAATAACAGGAACTCTCTGGAAAATGTCATAGAGAAGTTCCAATAGTCCACTTCATGTTATATTATTCAACAATTAAGAGAGGCTCGAAGAGTAGTAGCACATTATAGAAAAGGACATATATACGTATTAAGGAAGAATATGGCAGTTCAATTAGGGTCCGTACATAATAAGAAACAAGAAACAAAAAAATCCATGAATGTATATAGTTCAAACATTTTAATTTGGTATTGAGAACTATAACAAGAGAATATTACTTAGTAAAAAAGTATGACATTTCATATCACTTAAAGGTCCATGTTTAGAAAGCTACTTCTACATTTCTAGCTGCTGCAGGTGAACAAAGAGTGGTAGTTTTTGGTAGTTACATGAATGACGGGTAACAGATTAAAACTGGAACAGGCCATCTTAGTCTAACACCCTCATTTAGTAGATAAGGAAACAGAAGCATAGGGAATCGAGAGTTGTTGAAGGTCATATAAATATTAAGTATCAGTAGTGTCACTTGAACCCAGATACTTTGACTCCATTGCTTTTTCTACTCTACCGTATCATACAGATGGGGTACCTGCAATCTGTGGCACATATGCCAAGGTAGGACAAAAGATGATTTTCCATGTTCCACTGGCAATTGCTTCCATCAAGAGCCAAAATGGTAAACTCGGTAACACTTGTCTATAATGCTTTATCTTCCAACTAACATACAGAATTTTTTCTTTTATGAAGAAGACCAACGGACCAGGAAACTCCAAGTCAAGTCAGTGTTGGGGAATGTGGCTACTCTAATAACCCTCTTCCTAGACAACTTTCTTTCCCAAGTTCAATGCTTCCATTTAAAAGTAGTCTATGTTGTGCTTTTTGTCATCGCAAAGAGTTGGTAACAAAGTGGGTGGCCATCAACTGGAGAATGGCAACCAAATGTGGTATGTGAATATAATGGAATCATATTTCACTGTAAGAAATGACGAATACCAAAAATTCAGAAAAATTAGGAAGATGTGAACTGATGCAAAATGAAATGAGCAGAACCAACAGGAAAATTTAAATAGCAGCTACATAAATGTAATACAAAACAGTTTGAAAGACTTTGGATCAAAGCAGTGAATCATAACTTTAAAACAATGATATCAAAGTATGCTTTCCACCTTGTGGCAGAGAGATGATAAACTAGAGAAGCAAAAGAAGACATATTTCCAGACAGAGCTAATGTATTGATTTGTTTTACTTGACTGTACATATCTATTAATGAGAGATCTTTTGTAGGGGGGAAGAGAAGGATAGTGGGTAATAAAAAGTAAAAAATAGAACTTCAGGAAAGCATTAAAATGCAGAGAAAAATGAAGAAAAATTCAGAAGGGGATGTCAACAGAGTAATTTTGTTAATAATTGTTAACTTTAATATATACTTAAAAATATAAGTAACAGAAGTCCATAGCATTGTATGCAAATCTCACCCTAAAAATTAATCTATGGCCATTCTTTTTATGAGTAGCAGTCTTTTGGGGTCACAAGTGACCAGGCAATTTGAATTTTAGAGGTGGGATTTCCTTAACATTATGTTTATCCAATGGGTTCCTATTTCTCAAGGTAGCACCCAGCAAAGTGGTAACAAAAGAACAAAATTCTGGATATTCTATTATGTCAACAATCTTGAGCTGGGCTGGTTCTCTCTCTAATAGATGGTATATTGGTAAACCACCAACTCCTCTAACCTCACTATTTTTCAAAGTATTGTTTTCTTTATCCCACCTTTGGGATTACAGTTTTAAACAAAGTGGTTCCTTCTCAGTGTTACTCCATGCTGATCTCCTAACTACCAGGCTTTCATTTTAGCTTCTGGTGCAAAAGTAGTCTTCTTTATTCTGCACATTCATTCACACGTTCTTCCTTTTCCTCTTGAAACCAGCTCTCCTGTGTAAGGCAACGCTTAGATTGAAACAAATACGCCTAGCTTAATGGAGTCTCTTTTTGACTGGTCATATGCAGATTAAGGTCCTCTGAGTACTTTTCTGGAAGATTAGATGTGGGATATTATTGTATAGATATGTGGAATATTACTCTGAGTTAGAAAGAGGCATTAAACCATAGTGACCTCTCTCCTGCCAGGACTGGTGTAGGTTTGGGGGCGGGGGGGGAATCCTGATACTATTTCTCTGGTGGGGAAAAAAACTACTGAGGATGGTGAGAAGGATATTTTGGTAAATTTGCTACATGAATTTTCTTCTAGTAGATTAATTGATGGCCCTTCTTTAGGCCATATGACAGACATTGCCAAGTTCTGATGATCTGGACTCTTTGCAGAGCTGCGATGACAAGTAAAAAGGTAGCACAGACCATCTGAAACTGTAATATAAGTCCTCTTTGAAGGATCTGAAGAAATAATTACAGAATTGCAGAACATCAGAGTGGTAAGGGGCCTCAGAGGACCAATTCAAAACCAAAAAAAAAAGAATCCTCAGTGAAATACTAGACAAGTGATCATACAATCTTTACAAACCACAAATGAGGGTGAACCTCTCTCTCCAGAAGCAACTCATTCCAAGTTAGCATACTCGTTAGAGACAGCAAGTTGAATAACTAGAGAGCCAGTCTCAGAGTCAGGAAGAACGGAGTTCAAGCCCTGGCCATGGAATCCTAGGCAAGCCTTTCAGGGCCCCAGACAACTTTTTATAAGACTTTAAATTGTGGAGCACTTGCTAATTTACACTAGTGCAATAACTTTCCTTGCAGGAACTTCCCATTCCTGATGATTACACCAAGGAGAGGGAGACAAAGAGGCAGGGGAAGAAGAAAGGAAGGAAGGAAGGAAGGAAGGAAGGAAGGAAGGAAGGAAGGAAGGAAGGAAGGAAGGAAGGAAGAGAGAGAGAGAGAGAGAGAGAGAGAGAGAGAGAGAGA
>JAQQSZ010014174.1:0-11580 GCA_028646595.1 Phalanger gymnotis
GGTCTTCTTTGTCACCAAAGAAAGATTCTAGAGTCTGAGACTGAATCTGGTTGTGTTTTTGCTGCCTGGCCATGTTCCCAGCCAACTTACTTGACCCTTGAGTTTTTCGTTGGGGCATGACTGCCTGTAACATAAAGAGAACTATGTTCCAAGCTTGGGGGAATGCACCAGCTCTGCTATACCAGCACTCCTCCTTCCCCAAGAACCCCCAACCTGGATTGAACTTAGATCTTCAGCAGGCTCTTCACTCCTGGTCTGATCTGCCACTTAATTCCTCCCACCAGGTGGGGCTGGGGCCAGAAGCAACTGCAACTGCAGTTCTGTAGCTGCCCCACCTCCGCTGCCCCAGGGGCCATGGCTGAACCGCAAACTCCTTCCACTCCTGCAGCTTTTCCCACTAACCTTCTCTGTTGTCTTTGATGTTTTTGGGTTGAGAAGTCTGGTAACTGCTGCAGCTCACTGATTCAGGGCGCTAGGGCATGCTCTGCCCAGCTCCTGGTCGGGTTGGTCTGCGTGGCCCATGCTGGGCTCTGCTCTGTTCCCAGCTCTGTGCGCGAAAGACCTCACCCAGCAACCATCCAGGCTGCCCTGGGCTGGTGCCCTGCTTCCCTCTGCTACTTTGTGAGTCCTGCAGTTCTAGAATTGGTTCAGAGCCATTTTTTATAGGTTTTTGGAGGGACTTGGTGGGGAGCTCACGCTAGTCCCTGCTTTCCAGCCGCCATCTTGGCTCTGCCCAGACCAGGAGTTTGTTTCTTACATAAGATTTTGTACTTCTTAGGTTGATTTGTTAATTCCCCTTTCATAGGTCTCATTTCTTTTAAAAATATTATTTATTTTGACATTCTTTTTTTATTTTGAGTTCTTAATTCCGCCCCCCCCCCCAGTCTCTCTCACTCACTGAGAAGGCAAAAAATGTGGTATCAATTATTCATATGAAATTAGGCAAAAAATATTTTCATATTACCAGTGTTGCAAAAATATCAAAGGAAAGAAGAAAATGAAAAGATTATCCTTCAAGATGTACTGAGACTCCACCTGTTCTCTCTCTGCAGGTGGATAGCATTTTTCATCATAAGACCTTGGATCATTATGTTGATCTGAATAACTAAGTCATAGTTGATCATGATACAATATTGTTGTTGCTGTGTATAGTGTTCTTCTGGTTCTGCTCACTTTACTTTCCACCAGTTCATATAAATCTTCCCAGGTTTTTCTGAAACCATTGCCTTTATCATTTCTTATAGCACAATAGTATTCAATCACAATCATATATCACAGCTTGTTCAGCCATTCCCCAACTGATGGACATACCCTCAATTTCCAATTCTTTGCCACCACAAAAATTCTTAAAATATTTTCATACATATAAGTTCTTTCCCCTTTTCTTTGATCTCCTTGGAGTATAGACCTAGTAGTGTTATTGCTGGGTCAAAGATCATGCACAGTTCAAAATCATTCTCTAGAATGGTTGAACCAGTTCACAACTCCAACAACAGCTCATTAGTGTTTCAATTTTCCTACATCACCTCCAACATTTGTCATTTTCCTTTTCTGTCATGTTAGCCAATCTGATAGGTGTGAGGTGGCACCTCAGAGTTATTTTAATTTGCATTTTTCTAATCAATAGTGATTTAGAAAAATTTGTACATGACTATAGACAGCTTTGATTTCTTTTGAAATCTGCCTTTTCAAGTCCTTTGACCATTTGTCAATAGGGGAATGACTTGTATTTTTATAAATTTGAAACAGTTCCTTACTTATTTAAGAAATTTTTTATCAGGTTTGTATCAGAAAAACTTGCTGTATATTTTTCTCCAGTTTCCAGCCTTCCTTCTAATCTCAGCTGTACTGGTTTTGTTTGTGTAGAACTTTTTGAATTTCACATAATCAAAATAATCCATGTTTATTCTCATGATCCTTGCTCTCTCTTATTGGGTCATAATTCTTCCCTTATTCATAGATCTGACAGGTACCATTTGGTCTCATTTCTTTTCTAAGTTTATCCATTATCCTTCTCTTTTCATTGACCAAAACACTTTTAAACTTAAAAAAAATTCTAGCTTGATCGTTTCAGGAATTCTCATTGAACCTGTGCCCAAACTGTGTTTTGCTTGTAGGCTTTGCTTGTAATCATTCTCTTTTCAGTTTTTGTGTCGAGTGTCCCTGTCATCATAATAGCTTCTTATGGTGGGATTTTTTTTGATTACTCGTTCTTCCAATCTACTCTCTGACTTCAGAGTTTTAGGGCTACACTCTGTGCACTTCTGTAGGGAAGGTATGGACTGGTTTTATTGCTGTTCTCTTGGATTATTGAATATTGTTATTCCAGGATCTCAGGAACAGCTCAGGCTTAAGTCCTGAAGGCTTATAGAAGTCTCAGAGTGTTCTGATCCAAAACAAAGTTTCACTGCTGCCGTCTGGTCAGAGTTCTGCAAATTTCTGACCTGACTTTGATTCTGAGCAACAATAGATTATTTCTGGACTTTGGTACTCTAAGCCAGCTGGGATGCTTTGCTGGTTCAGAATTTTAGGCTGTCCTTTGGCTTGGGTTCCTTTCCTGGTTATTCCTCTACTGGCTTTAAACTGGGTTTTAGGGTTGACTTCATGTCCCAATCCACTCCTTGAGGCTGAGCCACATCAATGCTGCTTACTTCTGAACTTGTTCCTTTTTAGGTTGGGCCATGGAAAGGTAGGTGAAGATCCCCTTACAAGCTTATTCTGGATCTGTGATTCAGAACTGTTAGTGGGCAACCAATCTGAGAATTTTATACCTATTACCATACTGGTGTCCTGGGATGAGTCTAGGACCCCGTCTTGCCCTGGTTCACAACCTAGGCTCTGAAGTGCTCTGTGCCAGTTTAAACCTGGCCCAACTCCATCTCCAGTATTTTTAGTGTCTGTTTCTCTATGCTAATCTGTGCTGGAAAAATAACTCACTGTGGTGTTTAAATTCCCCATAAGATTTTTATCTGGTTAGTTTTCTAAACCTTTTTGGAGGATTTTTAATGGGGAGTTCCTTGCTTCACTGCTACTTGCAACTCCACCATCTTTCCTACACCACTCATTTATTTTTCAGTTTTTCTCTCCAGCACTGTCATTTCATTGACAAAAATATTTTTAAAACTATTGAAAAGAACTCTTCCTTCATCTCTTCCAGGAATTCTAGTTGGACTTGTGCCTAAGCTGTGGTTTTCTTTGAGGCTTTGCTTGTAGGTGTTCTGGAATTTTCTTTTTCTGGATTTGTGTCGAGCATTTTTTATCACTGCAATAACTTTTAATGGTTGGATGATTTATATGTTTGCTCATACTTTAAGCTCCCTTTGGACTGAATGTTAGGGCTGGATTCTGCACACTTCTGGAGAGGGATTTCATGTTTATCCTTTTGGTCCTTTCTTGCGTTATTGAGTGTTGTGTTATTCCAGGATCTCAGGGAAAGCTCAGGTTGGCATCTGGAATGTTTTAGTGATCTCAAGTTGTCTGATTCAGAATAAAGTCTGATTGCAACACCCCTTCCCTTTACCCAACTTTGGTCCACATTCTAAAAGTTCCTGCCTTGACTTTGGATCTGAACAACAGTAAATTGCTGCTAAACTCAGTCTCTATCAGTTGGCTAGTTAGCTCTGTAAGTTCTGAGAGACAAACCCTAACCTTCCCTTTGGTCTGAGTTTCCTTCCCTGGTTATTCCTCTGCAGGGTTCAGACTGGGGATAAAAGGAACTGAGACCCTCCTCTCTATCCAGGGACCCATTCACAAAGCTACTGCTTGTTTCTTAAATTGCTCCTCTCTTAGTATATTGCTTACTACCTGTAACCACTTTTTACCCTGGAACATTACCTCTGTGTGCAGGTACCTTCCTTATTATACCCTGGATTTGTAACTCAGAATTGAGTAGTTTGTGACACAGCTGCAAATTGATGAATGTTTCTGTTGAAGTTGTGCCACAGTATGGATCTCGGATGTCCTCTTCCTCTGGTGCACAGCCTCTTTTGGCAATGAATCCTCTACTAGTGTATTACTCCTGGTCTGGTCCCATCACCAGCATCCAGAAAACTTTCTGTTTCCCTATGCTGACCTGGGCTAGAAAAATTACTGTGATTTTTTTCTTGGTTCTCCTATCAGGATTTAGTCAGGTACATTTTAAAGATATGTTTGGAGGAGTTTGGGAGGTGTGGGGTTGAGTTGTACTCTTTCCTGCTACTCGTCTTTGTTTTTCCCTATTTCTGTATTTTCCACAACTTTATTTCTCATTTTTGGCTAATGCTCTTAATTTTGCCTTTTTTGTCTTTCCTTATGTTTTTGCTTTAAAAATAAAGTGTTAAGTTCTTCCTAGTAGCATTTTTGGTTATATTTTTCTTCAGATATTTATTTTTGTCCCACTCCCCCAGTCTCTGTCAATTTTGGACGTATTCAATAGCATTATCACAGTGTCTGGCATAAAACAAGTATTTAACAAATGCTTGTTGACTGATCTTTTGATATGGTCTTCCATGAAGAGACAGCCTAGGAAAAAGAATGCTGGGCTTGGTTTCAGCTAGATCTGGGCATTACCTTGGGCAAGTCACTTAATCTATTATGTATTTGATTCAATTACTAGGATATATTTATCAAGTCATGGTTATAATCAATTGTTGGAAATGAGAAAATTCCCAGCCTGGAGTTCCATGTTGAGAAAGTCACAGATCCTTTTATGGTTATGTAAAGAACAACTATAATTTGAAGGAAAATTCATTTAAAAAATTGAAAATTACATCTCTTAAATTGAGGAATAAGCCTTCAGAAACACAGTTCAAATTCTTGCTGCCAACTGTCATGCTTATTTTTCATCTGTAAGTTAATAAAAGCTTTTACTTTATATTGAGGGTTGATTAATTAATTTTTTTATCTAGATTTTACTTGGTTAGCTCTCCTGTAGCATTCTTTTATGGGCGTTTCATTGCCAATTGTACTCTCTCCTGGATTAAATTTTATGAGGGTCTCTCAAGCAATAGTGCATTTTAGTATGGATTAGTAACACAATTAAAGCAATTTGTAGTGAGTTAATGTCTTACCAAAGAAAACAATTTTCTTAAATCTTATAGCAATAATTTTATTGGAAACAAAACTGTAATATCTTTCTAGGTAATTAGCATAGTATGTTAAAAAGCATTTTCCAATGGTGTGAAAATCAGTCAGCTTATTAAAAAGCGCACATGCCGTTGAGGGTTTTGACAGTTATAAACCAAAATTTAACAATTATAATTTTAATTAACTTGCTTTATTGTCAATAATAGCTAACATTTTTATACTGTTTCGAGGCTTCCAAAGTTATTTACATATTCTTACCCAGTTGGAGACAGTTTGTATAGATGGTCTCAGAGTTAGGAAAACCTGAGTTTAAGTCCTCCTTGTAACATACACTAACTAGATCACCTTAGCAAAATTATTTAACCTCTCAAAGAAACTCTCTAAATCATGTCATACAGAAAATATGGACCTACATTAGCAAAGTGAAATCCATCATCTGGACATTCACTAAACAAATGATATAACTGGTCCAATCCCTAACCTTATTCCTTGATTCTCACAACAACTCTTTGAGGTTTGTACTCAGAGATATTGAGTGCTTAGAGATACTGAGAGTTGGGTTCCAGACCACCACAATAAAGTGAATATAGTATTAAAACAGTGCATATAGAAGTTATGTTTATACTATAGTGTAGTCTATCAAGTGTGCAATAATATTATGTCTAAAATAATGAACATACTTTAACTAAAAATACTTTATTGATAAAAATGTTAACCATCATCTGAGGCTTCATCAGCTCATAATCGTTTTGCTCATGGAGGGTCTTTCCTTGATGTAGATGGTTGCTGACTGATCAGAATGGTAGACACTGAAGGTTGGGGTGGCTGTGGCAATTTCTTAAAATAAGACAATGAAATTTGCTGCATCTATTGACTCTTCCTTTTACTTAAACACATAGAGTCGACTGTATGGTTATTAATTGACCTAATTTCAATATTGTTGTGTCTCAAGGAATATGAAGGTTTGAGGAGAGGGAGAGAGATGGGGAACTGCCAGTCAGTGGAGCAGTAAGAACACACACAACATTTATCAGATAAGTTCATTGTCTCATATGGGCATGGTTCTTGGCAACCCCAAGTAATTACAAAAGTAACATTAAATATCACTGATCACAGATCTCTATAACAGAAATAATAATAATGGAAAAGTTTGAAATATTGCACAAATTATCAAAGTGTGACAGAGACTTGATATGAGCACATGTTATTAAAAAAGAAGCACTGAAAAACTTGTTTGACATAGGGTCACCACAAACCTTCGATTTGTAAAAATAAAAATATAGTATCTGTGAAGTGCAATAAAGTACAAAATAAACTATGCCTTTATTATTGTAATGAATTTAAGTGACTTGCCCAGTGTTAAACAGCTAGTATGTGTCTGAAATGGGATTCAGATTCATTTTCCTGACTCTGAATCCAGAGCTCTATGCATTACAATACCCAGCTGCCAAATATGAAAACAAAGTTCATAGTATAGTAATGTGACTGATATTCATTAGATCTATTGTTTTTATCCAGGAAACCTTATGGTTATCAGTGTGTTGTTTAATTACAAATTGAAATGTTTGAGTTCTTTATAGAAATTCAAGGGATTGTCTCTAACAGAGATGATTATTTGAAAGATATTACCAAAATATTAATCTTTATATATAATGTATGAACACAAGGCCATTAATACAACGCTAATACAACACTCATATTGCCTTAAATACAACTAAATGTAAATGTAACTAAATATGAAAATACCTTAATATTCTTGCCATCAGCATCATTCTTTACTGTGTGTTATTTAAAAAAGACAGTAACAAAATGAGTTTTAGGCAGTCTCTTCAGTGAAGGTTAAACATTATCCCTTCTGGTAACTGTCTTTCACTTCACTTAAAAATGAAATTGTTTCTTAAAGAGAAATGGCTTAAGAGAAATTATCCTAAAAGCTTTTTGCAGTTACTTGTCAAAATATCCCTCTGTACATAAGTATTATAATTATAGAAGAATTACTGGAATAGAGAATGGACCTTTGATGTCATTGGTATAGGGCACTCCTACGTGAGGAAACTTTCTCTACCAATGTAGATGGAGAAAGGTTAAGTGATTTGCTGAGGCTCACACAACAAATCTGTGTCAGAGGCAGGAATTTCACTCAGGTCTTTCTCTCTTCAAATCCAGCTTCCTATTTCATACATTTTTTGCCTCTACTTATGAAGAATAATAAATTAATTTTTTTCGTCCTAGAAGGAAAATAAGAGATCCTTTAGTCTCACTAGAATATAAACTACTTGCGTACCCCTTTTTTTTGTTCTTGTCTTAGAATTTCTAATACAGTGACTGACTTGTTCTAAGTACTTATAAACATTTGTTTAATTGAATTATCGAATCATTTAATGTTAAATGCTACTCTCCTTTCTAGCATCATGGAGGGCAAGCATCCAGTGATCTTGTTGTATCCTTTCATAGGATCATACATCTAGACCTCAATGAGACTTTGTAGATATAGAGCTGGAAAAGACCTCAGAGGTCATATAGTCCAACCCCTTCTCTACTCTAGATCTGTGAAACTTTGATCCCTCATTTTAAAGTTGAGGTAACTGAGGCCCGGAGAGGTTAGGCGACGTTTCCAAGGTCACATGAGGGGCAATCATCAGAGCTGGGATTTGAATCTCTTTCTACTGTTCCATACTATTTTTACCTACTTACTGTCCTGTTAATAATTGTAATAGTTGTCATTTCCATAGCACTTTAAATTTTGAAAAGACCTATTCATACATTATCTCTTTTTGTGCTTAACAACAGTTCTCTGAGGAAATATTATGTACCTCATTTTACAGAAGGGTGAACTGATACCCAATACTTCTAAAAGGGAGGATTTTAACCTGTTGGCTCCAATGCAACATCCCCACTCCATAGCCCCATCCTTTCCTATTTTCCAGATTGTCCCAAAGGAAATATTCAGACAGATTTTCCCACACATGTGGTACAGACAGGTTCAAATAATGAACTTGTAGATTCATTTGCTTAACCTGAACTCAAATTTGACTGACAGAAACCTGAATTAACTGGTTACTGAGAGCTGTATGCACCAGTATCTGGGAGAACAGGAAAGCAATTTTAAGCACTGACCTCAAAAGCCAGAAGAGAGCCAGTGAAAGCCTGTGCCTCTCAGCTCAATTGAATTGTGCACCTACCCAAACTATTTTAATATTTAATCTTCGGGACGGATACTCTTCTCAACCAATATGCTTTTTGTAGGAGACTGTCCTGCTTTTAACATATGAATGTTCCATTCAAATGTTAGGTAAAAAATATATATTTTTTTCTACTTGGAAAAAATCTCTTCTTAAGATATTGAATGTATTTTCTCAAAACTGTCACTTTATACTTAGGTTCTTGAATTTGCTGGATCTCAATTTTAGTTTGTTGAATTTGTTATTATAGGAACTTTCACCCTTATTCTGGAGAAATGGTCTTAATAAACACCAAATTTTCCCTTCATATTTCCCAAATAAAATCTTCTAATGTCTTACAGTTTTGCATTCATAGCTGATGAGGCAACAGGCAATATTTTGTTTACATAGTGCAAAGAAGCACCATTTCCAGTAAAAGATATTGATTTCTCACAGACCAGAAAAAAAGCTGAGTTTTACATTTACTTGTTCTATTACTAGAAGGTTATGTGTACTCTACTAGGATTTAAGGGCTTCTTTTTCTTTGTTTAGAGATTGAGATTCTACTTATTTTTCTGAGTGAACCCTCCCCAGGCACTGACTTCCCAGAACTAATCTCTGAGTTGATAGAGCCTTGTATTAATCCCTGAGACAGGTCTTGCCCTGTCTCTAAATAGTAGATCTTAGCTCACAGTCTATCAATTTTTATTTCCTTGTAGGTGTGAAAACAAAAATCACACATATTTCCAAAATAAAAGTATTTCAATTTTATTTTTAATACTTATTTAATTTTTAAAAGTAAGCTAAATCACAACTAATCTTTTATTATTACAAATAATTGGCAAGCTATCCAAATTTTTAGGTGATTTTTATGTGCTTTCCAAATTAGATGTGATGAAAACCACAAGGCCAAAAGTTCTCTTTCTTTGTCCAAGTGGTTTGTCTCTTTTCCAAATTGAGTTTAAGCTATATTTGAATTAAAATATATTTTTCCAAAATATTGTTTTGTTTTATTATATTTCCTGTATTCATATTTCCTCATCATTTCTTCCTTAAAATGAATTAATTTTAACTAATTACTTCAGATCCTGACACTTAGTATATTCATAAACTAACCAAAACCCATTTGATTTGGTGGGTGTCAGGGAGTATTGTTGCTACATATGGCTAGGGATACCAAAATTTGCAACCTTTTGGAAATTTTTTTTATTTGTAGATTATAAGTAGACTAGTTCAACAAAGAATTTAATAAATCACCAAAATTAAAGCAAGATATACTTTCTTACCTCAGTGCAAAAGTGGCCATGGGGAGAATATAAAACATGTTGGAAAATATGACTCAGTATAAAGAACATTGGAGGCTAAAGATTCTGTTTTTCATTGAGTTGTGAAACTAATGTAAAAACTAAAATTAAAATATAAAATACTAAACTAATAATGAAACATGCAACACATACAATAATGAAAATGGTAATATGTAATTATGAATGAAAATATAATAAAACAGTTAAATTAATGTAACTAATTATCAGCACTATTTGCAGCCTTACATTTACGATTATATGAGAAGATGCCTGGGGGAAGAACAAAATGTTCCAAAATTCTTGTTCTTAGGGTCATAGATTTAGGACTGAGAAGGACCATAGAGGCCATTGATTCTGATCCCTTTCATTTTACAGACAAGAAAACTGAAACACAGAAGATGCCCAGGGTTAGACACCTACCTAGTGTCTGTGACAGAATTTGATCTCAAGTCTTCCTGACTGTCCCCTGTATGTGGTTTTAGGGTTTGAATTGACAAAATGTAACCTGTATGGGATGATAAACCTCTCCAACAGGTAACTAGCTTATTTTTCTTATTTGTTTCTAATCTGTATTTCAAGGCAGTTAGAGGATATGTTTAAATATTTACTCACGCATTAGTAAAATGGCAATATATTTCTCAGTGACATCTGAGTGTTCCCCCTCCCCCAGTTTATTAAACATTACTTATTATTAAACTATAGAAACCTCTTTTCCCACACATTTTTATATCTTTCTATATAAAACTTATTTTTTCTTCTAAGCTTAAATAAACATCATGATTTCTAGCTATTTTATTTATTAATAGTGTAACGAATGAATAAAACAGACATAAATAACTTTTACACTTTATCAACTGAAATAAAGATGCCAGTCACTTCTAGCCATCATTGCTACTGCTCCTTTTTTCTGAAAACACAAGGCCAGGATCCAGCTCTCAGGATACCAAATACAACTCTTCTCAAGAATTCTCTTTTATGTTCCTTTACAAGATAATCAATCAAGAATAGTTATGAAACACTTAGTATGTTTCTTGGTAATACACAGTGTTAAGTGCTAGAACTGCAATAACTAGCACTTATGTAGTGTTTTAAGGTTTGTAAAGAGCTTCATAAATGTCACTACATTTTATCATCACAAAAACCCTGAAAGGTAGGAGCTATAATTAACCACCATTTTGCAGGTGTGGAAACTGAGGCAGAAAGAAGCTAAGTGACTTGCTCAGGGTCACACAAAGAGAAAAATATTTGAGGCTGGATTTGAACTCAGGTCTTCCTGACTACAGATTCTCCCCTCCCCTCCCCTCCCCTGTGGCATAGTGGAAAGCTTGCTAGATAAGAATTAAAACAATTCTTTCAGGAAAGAAGCTCTTTTAATATTTTCTCTCAGTCTTCTCACAATGACTCTCAAGGCTTTAAAAGTAACAGATTCTATAGAATATCAATTAAGCACTCAGTCAATTCACAAACTCCTCAATGAAAGGCAATTAAATAGTCTAAAACTCTCTTGTCTCTTAAAGATGCAATATATATTGCATATTACATAAAGATTGAACTGGTGCTATAGAATTTAGAGGAAAATAAAAATCAAATTAAAAGAATGAAAAAACAAGAAAATATTGCATGCAATCAAAATAACTCAAATCAGCCTTACTAAAATAGGCTGAATAGACTCTAACATTATCACCCTTTGTTGAAGAAATTTAACTTATACAAAGTAACTGAAGAGGACACAAACAAACATGACTCCAAGGGTAATACAAGTTTAGAATAGAAAGTCCTTTGTAAAATATTGTAAGGACATGTAGCCTAATGGATCCCACTAAAAACACGAAGGCGATCAGGTGATTTTCTCAACTATGGATAGAGGGAGAATTCATAACTAAAGTATAGAGAAGTTTTACAAAAGCTAAAATAGTCAAATTTGACCTCAAAAAATTAAAGCATTTTGCACTAATAAGATAAATGAAGATACAATTAGAAGAAAAACAAGAGTGTGAAAAATATTCATAAAAATATCACTAAGGACTTCAAACTCTGAAAAAAAATATAAC
>JAQQSZ010014175.1:0-11579 GCA_028646595.1 Phalanger gymnotis
CTCTCCCCTTCCCTCTCTCTTCTCTCTCTCCCCTTCCCTCTCTCTCCCTCTACATCCAGCATTTGGAACCTCCTAGCTTCCTTCAAGACTCCACTCATGTATACATTTTATATTGACTTCTTATGCATATACTCCCCACCCCATGTACTCCAAAATGTAACCCTTCTGAGGACGACAGCTTTCATTTTTTGTCTTTGAATCCTCTGAGCCTAGCATGGATCCTGGTCCATATGGTGGATACTCCTTGAATGCTTGGGGAATTTAATTCATCTAATGTGAACCAAGGGCCTCCCTCTCATATACCAGGATATGTGGACTACCCGTGGAAAAGGGCTTTTATTTTTTCAGAGCCCTCGATGACAGATGATCCCGTGGTTTCCGTGAGGATGGTAGCACAGACCATCTCTTGGCTTTGTTTGGGTCTTAGTCCCTGATGGAGGATGTTAGTTCTGGGTAGGTAAATAATGAAGTGGGTGCTGCACTTGCAACCAAAGACCTGAGTTCAAGTTTCAACTTCAGAAAGTAACCTAGCATGTCTGAACCTCAGTTTCCTCGTGTTTCTCACTGTCCTTTAAGGTCTTTCCAACTCAAAGATCTCTGTTCCTATTAGCCGGGAACTGCATTTAGATGTTGGGAAGGGAACATAAAGATATCCCTGCCCTTGGGGAACTTAGAACCCCTATTTCCTAGGCTTGAAGTGCTATGATATATTTGGTGAGAAAGGGCACTAAAAACACCACGTCCATCATCTCATCCGCTTTGCCAGAGCCTTTAATGAGTCCTGTGTTCTCACAGCAGGGATCTTAGCTTTGCCAAGATCATTCCCATTTCAGACAAGGTGAGAGGCTGGTCTTGAGTGGAAAGGGGGCTGGATTTGGAGTGCAAACTCCCACAATATCTCCCTACAGTCTATGACCTTTTGTAAGTTACTTCACTTCTTGTGGCCTCGGTTTCCCCATCTGTAAAATGAGAGGGTTAGACTAGGTGGCCTGTAGGTTCTCTTCCAGTTCTCCATCTCTGGTCTTGTGAAAGCCACCTCCCGGCTCTAGAGGTATGATTCTATATGCATGGGTGTCTTTTACACATATATATATATATTTAAATATAGACATATATGTGTGTCTTTACGCCCACTTTGGCATCTGAATGGAGAATGGGCATAGAGGTCAAGTGACTTACCCAAGATTAGTGATAGATTCGTGAAATGGAGCCAAGATGGTCAGATTCCAAAATGATTGTTCTTTGTCACATCCACCCCACCCCCACCCCCAACATACACACTGCCTTTCAGATGAAATGATTTCTCTAAAGTCAGGCAGCTGGTAAGCTAGGATGTAAGTGTAATCCATCCAGGCCTTCTAGCTCTGTTTCCATTATTTGCCATTTTATACTTTGGGGCTTGTTGATAGAAATCTACACATGTGGAAAGAACTCTGGCTCTGGAGTCAAGGACCTGGGTTTGGATCTTACTTTTGACATTGCCTGTGTGAACTTAGACAAGACTCTTAAGCTTTCTGGGTCCTAACTTCCCCCATACCCCCCATAAAATGAGGGAGTTAGGCAAGATGATCTCAGAGGTCCCTTCCAGATCTGTGGCCCTATCTTGCTACTTCAGTGAATCCATACTCTTAATAATAGGGTTACTCCCTGCACTCCTGTGGCTCATAATCTAGCTGTGTCTACTTGACAGCGTGTGTGTCTGTCCATCCTGTCCTCCATCAAAGTCCTGCTGGCATGGTACGAAAGATGATCCTGGACGCTCTGAGGCAAGGGCAGGGGAACAAAAACTTTGGTGGCTGCTACTAAGACGGAAAGGCTGGGCTGGCTCTCATTAGAGGATCAGCCCAGGTAAGTTAGCTCAGAGAGAGACATCATCTCAATGTTGGCAGTGGACCTTTTTTTTGCAACCTTTTTTGCTACAGTGACTTCGTAATGTCCATCTCCAACAATGCCAGTGGCAGCATAAATCTTGGAAGAATTGAATGCTATACATATATATGCCTCCATATGCATCGTATCTATTCCCCTCACATACTACCAATTAGAGATTCATTTGGGTTAACAAGCTCTTCAGATGAAACCCACAGAAAATGAAATTTAACAGGGATGAATGTAGAGTTAAGAAAAAAAGTTGTACAAGTGGGGAGACTCAGAGGAGACTGTGTTTTCCAAATCAGTTGATCAACCAGAATTTATTATTAACTTATGATGTACCAGGTACCATGCTGGGCTTTGGAGCTCCAAATACAAGAAAACCAGTTACATAAGGAAATTACATTTTACTGGGAGAAAACAACTCTTAGGTGTAAGAGTAAATATAATGTATCCTCGAAGTAATTACAAGGGGAGGAAAGCACTAATAACAGGGGAAATCATGGAAGGTCTCTAGGAGGAGGTGGCAAGGTTCTATAAGCATTGATTTTGTTTGTGAATAAGGAGGATTAGATACTGCCTTCTCCCTGGAGCATGATGTGCCAGCCAATATCAATACTAAGGCAAAAATGTAACAGTCCCTGCCCTTAAGGAGCTTAGATTTTATTGGTGGGGAGACAATACACATATAGAGGATTAAATAGAAAATGATAAGGAGGAGATCAGGTTTGGCCTCCTGAAGGAGATGATGTTTCAGCTGTGTTTTGAAGGAAGCTAGAGATTTTAAAAGTGGAGAAGGAGGAGGAGAACATTCTAGGTATGGGGCACTGCCTAGCCAAAGATAGGGAGGTGGGAAATGAATGGGGAAAAAAAACACATTGATTGAGCATTTAACTTTATGCGAAGTACTGTGTTTGGTTTAGCTGGATTGTAAAGTACACAAAAGAGAATAATAGAATTCTGGAAAGCTAGACTCTGGAGGGAGGCTAGGAAAAGCTTTAAATGACAGTTTATAGGCATTTTAGTAGTTCAACTAGCTTTATGGAAGCCAAGGGTGGATGTGTCACAGCTGCTGAGAACACTAGCTCAGTCTTGGGTGGCATTATTAGAAGCCGAGTGTCCTGATCTCTGGACGTAAGGGTCCCACTGCGTTTGGCCACGGCCAGGCCTCATCTGAGATACTGTGTTTTTCCTGGTGCCATATTTTAAAAGGGACATTAAGAAACTGTAGTGACTCCAGAAGGTTTTCTTTGTCATAAGGGAGAGTTCAATGTGACGGGGGCAAGGAATGATTGATATAATGATAAAGGGCATTCATAAAGTATATTAAAAATTAAAGAAACAAAAAAAGTCATGACTTAAAATGGAACGTTCTCTCTAGGAAGGTTAGGGCCTCGCAGCAACTCTGTAAAATAGAGAGTTGGGAATACTGCTTAGCATGTTTGAGGGATGCAGGTGTTGTAGGCTACCTAATGACTACCCTATGCATAGCTCTGGTACACTTCTCATTGCTCAGTCAATAAACATTCATTAAGTGCCTACTATGTGCCAGGAAAAGGCAAAAAACAGTACCTGCTCTTGGAGCCTGACCCTTGGGGGAGATAACATGCAAACAGCCACTTACAAATAAGCTACATATGAGATAAATTAATGATAACAGTGGGCGGGCCTTGGAGTTATGGGGGATTGGGAAAGACTTCTCTTTTAACTGGGACTTGAAGGGAGCCAGGAGAAGCCAGAAGGCAAGAGATGAGGAAGGGAAGAGTATTCCAGGCATGGGGGAGAGCCAAGAAAAATGCCTGAGTCCAGAGAATGGAGTATCTTGTTCATGATACAGCCAGGAGGCCTGTGTCACTGGATCAGAGTATGTGATAGGGTATAAAGTGTAAGAAGGCTGGAAAAGTAGCTCAGTAGAGTGGTTGGGTGCAACAGTTACTAGGAGCTTAGATCTAGAAGCGACCTGACAGGTCATGCAGCTCAACCTCTTTGTTTTACAGAGAAGGCGACTGAGGCACAGATTGGTGAAGCGACTTTGCCTAAATTCACGCAGGTTGTTAAAGATTTGAACTCAGAAATCTTTTTTTTTTTTTTGGAGTCAATCCAGGTTAAGTGACTCACTCAAGGTCACATGGCTAATAAGTGTCTGAGGTCAAATTTGAACTTAGGTTCTCCTGACTGGCATATGGTGAGAATCAAATGAAATAATGTATGTACTTTGTGAATCATAAAGTGTGATAGAAATGTGAGTTATTATAGGTTTTTTCCCATCTTTTTTATTCTGTACACATCTATTAAGCACCTACTGTATACTAGGTACTATGCTAAAGTTTGGAGACAAAGAGAAAAAAAAATGTAACAGTTCCTTCCCTCAAGGAACTTATGTTTGATTCAATACAACCAGCATCTACTAAGCACCTACTATGTGCCAGGCACTGGACATAGAGAACCAAAAATGTATCATTGCCTGTTCTCAAAAAGTTTACATGTATGGGGGGAGAGAGGGGCTGTACGCATGCATGAATCTAATATATATGCAGTATAAATACAAAGTAATTTTCACATACTAGCAACTTGGGGAATAATTGGAAAAGATTTCACCTCCCTTCTCAAGGAGACTCACGTCTCTCCAATTGTTTGGTTAGGTAGCGAGTCGAAACAGAATCCAGCCACACCTCCAACAAAAACAAGGAGGGAAAAGTCTTGTTATTTAACTAAAAGTGGTGATTTCAGTCGAAGGAATGTAGTATCAGCAAACGAGCTGTGCCCATGGGGACACGATGGGGAAAATAATGAGCAAACGTCTTCAGAGCCAGTTCAGGCAAAGGGTAATAACTATGGAGAATGAACTGCCGAAGAAAGGTTCGAACCAAGAGTATAAATAGTTGAGCTTCGGCTAGATTTGTTTCTGGGGGGAGGGAAAAGACCCAGAGAATCCCTTTAGTGTCTGGAAGTCCTGGGGTTTAGAGGATCCAACATTTGGTGGCTGGTTCCCTTTGCCTAAAGCCTAGGCCGTTGGAGCTGCCATCAATGTCGGGCATGGTATGGAAGGGTTAAGAGAATAACATTCTAGGCTCCTTTTCGGAGAGGGGATAAGGGGAGGATTGGGGACAGACCTTCAGTGGCAAAGAATCATGTCTGTCTTTCCTGATCATTTCCTTTGCTCTAGGAGCACCGATTAAAGTCCTACTGTATTAAAGGAACCATGGTAGGCTTTAGGAGTATCTCTAGAGTGAAGAACAAAACAGAGGACCACAGATTTAGGGTTCTAAGGAACCCTAGGGGTCGTCTAATCTAATTTACTCATTTCACAGATAGGTCACCAAGGCACAAAGAGGTTAATTAACTTGTCTGGGGTCAGATAGATCATAAGATCATGGGTTTAGAGCCGGGAGAGACCATCAAGTCCAAGATCCTTATTTTCCTAGATGAGGAAGCTGAAGCACCTAGAGGTTATGTGACTGGACCAGGGTCACATAGCTAGTGTCTTGGTAGGATTTCAATCCAGATCTTTCTCTCTCCAGAAGCAATTCGCTACTTGTTATTAAGTTGTCCAACTCTTTGTGACTGTCCCCGTGGGATTTTCTTTGCAAAGATACTGGAGTGGCTTTCCATTTCTTTCTCCAGTGGGTTAAGGCAAACAGAGGTAAGTGACTCACCCAGGGTCACACAGCTAGTAAGCATCTGAGGCTAGATTTGAACCCAGGTCTTCTGGACCCTAGGACCAGTGCTCTATCCAACTGAACCACTGAGCTGCCTCTACTATACTACTACCGTGCTGATGATAGAGAAGGATTTGAATCTTGGTCTTCTTACTTCAAAAACAGCACTCTTTCTATTGTACCATGCTGCCCTGACCTGGCTGGGGTGCAGGGTAGAGACTGTCTTTTGCTTGTATCCCTAACCCTTAGCAGAGAGTGCCTGGCATACATTAGGTGCTTAATAGATGTTTGTTGAATTAAGTTGAACATATACACAGATAAGTGAATACAAAGCAGAGATAAATATCAGATAAGCTCTTCCCTTCCCACACCATATACCCTTTCACCTCCTCCTGATTCTCTTGTTCTTTATCTTTCTTCCTCTTTCCCCTTCCCTTCCTTTGTCCTCGGATTTGTGTGCCTTCACCATAGAACCAAATATTGGAGCTGGAAGTGACCTTAGAGATTGTTATCCAACACCATCAAACCCCACCCCCACCCCCTCGAGAGCTCTCTTGTGAGTGTGCATGCACGCGTGCACACACACACACACACACATACACAATTTCATATCATTTGATCCTACTCCCCATTTTACAGGTCACAGGATCATAGATTCAGAGCCTGAAAAGACTTTAGAGATCATCTGGATTGATTCCCCCCTCTCTCATTTTACAGATGGGGAAACTGAGGCACAAAACCTCACCTAAGCATCCAGCCCTATACTGTGAACAGAGTTCACTTTCTGCAGTTTCCACCAAAAAAAAAAATTTTTTTTTTATACAAGTTGGATTTTTCCTGATCTTTTTTGTCCCATTAAAAAAAAATTCTGGATTTAACAAACATCCTCTCAAATGAACCTTTTCATACAGAGAGTAGAACCCAGAGGATTGTACAAGAAACTGAGAATCTCCAGTATGTGTGGACTGCTTTTTTCGCTCTTTCTTGATCTTGAGACGCTCTTGAGTGCACATGCATGAGCTCTCGAGCTTGTGCACATGCATGTGTGCAAGCACACACACACAGACACACATACATGTCTGGCTTCAGTGTCCCTGAAACCTTGTGGTTAGATCTGATGGAGAGGGGGAGATTGGCACCTCAGAAAGAACAAGAATGCTTCAAATGTGGAGAAGTTTCCAAAAGCCCAGTCGAGATTGAATTTTGTCTGTCAAGGATGAGCATCATTAGAAGGCATTAGCCTGGTTAGGCACCAAGGGCCAAGCAAAGGCTGGCATTCAGAAATAAATTATACATAATAAACTGGCCAGGGGAGGCTGAGAGCCGCCTTCCTGATTAGGTCCTAAGGGGGCAGAGAAGGGCAACGTGGAAAATAGGCCAGAAGGGAGGATGAATAAGTCTTTGGCCACAGGGGGTCTTCTTGCCCTTTTTGCTTGGCTCCACAGGTGTGACGTCTCCTTTTGTGTAGGTCTCCAGGTTTCCCTGGAGCCTGCCTTTTTTTTTTTTGTTTCATAGAAATAAGCAGAGAAAGTACTTCTGGCTGGAGAACCCCGTTTTCATTATTGTAAACTGGTACTGCAGCCCCCTCCACACACTGAATGGGCTTCAGGCTTTGATTGGTCTACCATACATGACTCCTAAGGGTTGTCTAAGGTCTGAGCCTACTATTTCCTGCTTTTTGTATCTCCTTTGCTTGGGTGACTGGCACATACAGAGCCTTTAATAAATGTTTGACTGACAATCTCTCATAGTTGGCGGGCTACCTTAGGGGCTCTCTCCTATTGAGAGGCATTATTCCCATCCATGAACAGTGCCATACAGGGCAGTGCTAGGCCTTCTTCCATCAGGACACTGACTAAGAAACAAACACGGTGGAGAAAATGTTGGGCTGCAGAAAGCTGAACTAGTGACCATTTGTTAGGGATAGGTCCAAGTTCTAGAGCTGAAAGGAACCTCAAAAACCATCTAGTCCAACCCTTTCATTATACAGATGAAGACTGCAGACCTAAAAAGGGTAAGTGACTGGCCAAAGTCATACAGAATAAGCCACAGAGTGGTGAATTCAACCCAATCCCCAACAATGGTGGCAGTTTCTTCCTTCTCTCATCTCCCTCTCCTCTCTCCTATTTCTTGTCTAGCTGTTTTTCTTTTCGGTCGTCCTGTTTTATCTGGTGATCTTATCTGTTTTCAGGATTCAATTATCATCTCTTTGCTCGTGATTCTCAAATCTGCTTATCTGGACCTAAGCTCTTCCGGAGGGCTGCTAGATGGTGAAGTAGATAAAGCTGTGGGCCTGGAATCAGGAGGCTTGAGTTCAAATCTGGTGTTAGGTACTTACTAGCTGTGTGACCCTGAGCAAGTCACTTGACCCTGTTTGCTTTGGTTCCCTCATCTATAAAGTGAGCTGCAGAAGGAAATGGCAAACCAATCCAGTATCTTTGTCAAGAAAACTCCAAATGGGACCATGAAAGGTCAGATATGACTGAAACAACTCAACAGCCACATCTGCTGATCTCTAATCTCCTCCCTACAACTGCCCATCGGACATCTTGAACTAAATGTCCCAAAGACATATTAAACTGAACATGTCCAGAACTTAACTCATCATCTTTCTCCCCAAGCCCTCCCCTCTTCCTAACTTCCTTATTACTGGTAAGGGCACAGTCCCTCAGACTCAAAACCTGGGTGCCATCTTTGTCTCCTCACTCTCACTAGCCCCTCCAATCTGTTGCCAGGTCATATTGATTTTATCTTTGAAATATCTCCTATACACCCCCTTCCCTTCTAACCTGACCCTGCCACTACCCTTGTGAAGGCCCTCATCACCTCCTGCCTGGACTATTGCCGTAACCTGCTCGGTGTTCTCCTGCCGTCTTCCTAGAGCTCAGGACTAACACGTCTCGGAACATGCACACACACCCTCCCCCAACTCAGTAAACTCCCTATCACCTCCAGGACAAAATATAAAATTCTCCATTGTAGTGTTCAAAGCCCTTCAAACATGAACACATCTACCTTTCCTGTCTTTTTACACCTTACCCCACTCCCCACCCCATGTCATCTTTGATCCACTAGATTGTAAGCTGCTAGAGGGCAGAGATTGCCCTTTACCATTTTTTGTATCCCCATCACTTCAAAAAGTACCTGGCACATAGTAGGTGCTTAAGGAATGTTTAGTGATCGATTGACCCGTGGACACTGGTCTCCTTGTTCCTCCCACAAAACACACAATCTCCTGACTCAGTGCATTCATCCCACACTTGGAATTCTTTCCACATCAGCTACAATCCCACCTTCTACAGTAAGCCTTTCTTGATCCCCCTCAGGAATTGAGTGCCTTCCAACTTATCTTGTATATAGTGTGTTTTTTACATGGTTATTTGCATGCTGTTTCACTTGTTAGATTGTAAACTCCTATAGGACAGGAGCTATCAAGCCTTTCTTTGTATCTCTAGCATTTAGCACTGTGCCTGCCACATAGTAGGTACTTAATAAATGTTTATTAAATGAGTGACATATGAATGGACTCTTACCATAATTCAGTGAAATCAGAAGTTGGGAAGGGGGTGGTGATGTGAATCTAACAATTCCCGCTTTCTCTGGACATCATTCAAACCTCTGAAAGGTGATACAGAAAGGGGAATCTTAATTTTTCGAGAGGCTCACCTGAGTGTTCAGATATCCTGTCTGTTGCGTTATGAAGGAAGTAATTTTTTCTTCCCTGGGAGGTAATGTGGTTTACTTGGATGACCCTAGTATCAGAAATCTAAATCTTAGAGGTCAGCTTTTCAATTCTTACCATTTAACAGATGAGGAAACTGAGGCTGACAGTTTGAATGACCTATCCAAGGCTGTACATGGCAAAAAGTGAACTGAGCACATCTGACTCCAGAGCCATTGAATCTGACATTAGAAAATTTGTTTCAATCTTGACTCAGTTTACAAGGTGGACAAGGAGATTTCACTTGTCTGGGCCTCAATGGGAATGGCCATTGAGGGTCCAGTCCTGGGAGCAGCCCCGGAAAAGGGCTTACTGTCAGGGCTAGGCCTTCTTGGGCCAATTTTCCCTCCCCACCTCCCATCCTTCACACTCATATAGATAGCATAAGGACCTTAAATCTCATGATCCTCTATTCTTATCAAGTCAGTTCTTCAACCAGACCTGAGCCTCACCCTTTGCTCCCTTGAGCTCACGCTCTGTCTCTCTCTCCCCCTCTCTCTCCCTCCCTCTCTCCCTCTCCTTCTCTCTCCCCCTCTCTCTCTCCCTCCCTCCCTCCCTCCCTCTCTCTTCCCTGTCTGAATCTGTCTGTCTGTCTCTCTATCTGCCTGTCTTTCTCTATGCCCCTGTCTCTGCTTCTCTGTCTGTATCTCTCTCTCTCTCTCTCTCTCTCTCTCTCTCTCCATTTTCTTTTTTGCCAGGGCAGTGTCAACATTACCGGAAAGGCATGAGTCTGTACTTTATAGGTTCTGGCTTGAAGTGACTTTAACTGAAAAGTCACTTTCACAGTGAAAATGGCAAATTGTATAGGAAAAGGCACAAAGTGAGAGAATTGTTTGTGTCCCCTGACATTCTATACCAATGAATATTACAAGTGGGATTGAAATTGTCTTTAAGAAGGGCCTTAGTAACTTTGGCTTCGCTAGGAGATGGAAGATCTCCCAGAGATTTCTTTTTGGTGTCTTTAGTAACCTTTTGGAGATGGAGGAAGGGGTGGTCCGAGATAGAAAACATTCGCAGACTCACCTTGGAGCTACAGGTTCTGCATTTGGGGATGGGGTGGTGCTGGAGGCCATGGCATTTTTTTATTATCCGTTTTGGTGCTGGGAGGGATTTGAACTGCTCTTGACTCTTGGCCTTTAACTGATGGGAGAGCAGAGGTGTCAAATGAAGGGCTGGGGAGGTGCCAGCCGTGTGGTTCTGATCTGATTTTAATGTATTGATGTATTAATAAATTAAAAAAAAAGAAACAGACAAACGTGTGGTTTTTCCAAGTCAATATATAGCCCACAGGGATCCTTCTGTGTGGTTTAGTGGCCCCTGTTTCAATTTGAGGTTGACACCATGGTGTAGACTCCCGTAACAGCATGGGGTAGTAAATAGTCTTCTGTTCTCAGAGTCAGAAATACCTGGTTCAACTCTTGCCTCTGATACTTAACATCTAGAAGTCTCAGTTTCCATATCTGTCAAATAAGATTGGACTTGGTTGACTTCAAAGGTCCTTCTCTGATGTAATTCTCTGATCTTATGATCTTATTCTGTTACCTAAAGATGAACTTGGTGTTAATGGAAACCATACTTACAGGGCGATTGATTCCAGGCTTATTTTAGACACTCCAATTATTGAGAAATACACTGAAGCAAGAAGACGGAAGGATGGGTGAGAGGGTAATTTTGATTCCAGTTCTTCCCCCCTTTAGCCTCTGGGTGCTGTCTTATTAGGAGACATTTTTCACATGCATCCCATCACATGGCAATAAAGTCCTCCTAGAATGACATATTTCTTAGACCTCTATTGATCATTTGGCACCCTTTAGCAACCCTTTTTTTTCCTCCTATGCCTCTGGGCAGAAGAATATAAAAGCCCTTTAAGAAGACAGAGGTATTAGGAATTTTCCATTCTGGTGGCAGATACCATGCCTAATTCTCCATGTTTGACTCTCTGGGGTGCTTGCATATTTAATAAAAAAAATACCCATGGTCTGAGGATCATGAGTTCATAATGATCATAAATAGACTAATCCCAGTCTATTTTAAAGTGATTTAAAAAAAAATTGTAAAGGTCATAAGACTTTTCTTTTACCGTTCGTAGTCATGAGGCTGCCTTATCTCAACAGGAATCTCTTGTTCCTTACCTCAGACCTACAGAGATTTTTTAAAACATTTCAGTTATAATAGGACAGCGCTTCATCTTCTCCAATTGCACAGAAAGTATCTTTTAAAAGGGAAAAAAAGTCTCTAATGTGTTTTCTGAAAGTCTTCCTAAACTGAGTTCACTATAGCATATATTATGCAAATGAGCCAGCCTTTTAGATTAGGATTTTTTTTTT
>JAQQSZ010014176.1:0-11579 GCA_028646595.1 Phalanger gymnotis
GGTGGTCAAAACCAAAACTTTTTTGAGGAATGAAAGGGAAAAGGGAGAAATAAAAGCATAAATGGGGGGTAAATAGGATGAAGAAAAAGAATGGGATGAACTCTCCCATAAAACGGAGACAGATAACAGAATGGATTAAAAACCATAATCCTACAATATGTTGTTTACAAGAAACACATTTGAAACATGGGGATACACACAGGGTAAAGGTAAAAGGCTGGAGTAGAATATATTATGCTTCAGCTCAAGGAAAAAAAAAAAGCAGGGGTAGCACTCCTAACCTCAGACAAAGCAAAGGCAAAGACAGATCTAATTAAAAGAGATAAGGAAGGAAACCACATCCTCCTAAAAGGCACCATAGACAATGAAGTAATATCATTACGAAACATAGATGCACCACTTGGTATAGCACCCAAATTCTTAGAGGAGAAGTTAAGGGAGTCATAGGAAGAAACAGACAGCAAAACTATACTAGTAGGGGACCTCAACCTCTCCCTCTCTGAACTTGATAAATCTAACCTCAAAATACACAAGAAAGAAGTTAAGGAAGTGAACAGAATTTTACAAATGGTACATATGACAGACATCAGGAGAAAACTGAATAGTGATAGAAAAGAATATACCTTTTTTCAGCAGAACATGGCACATAAACAAAAACTGGCCATGTACTAGGGCATAAAAACCTCACAATCCAGTGTAGAAAGGCAGAAATAGTCAATGCATCCTTTTCAGATCATGATGCTATAAAAATTATTTATAATAAAGAACCATGGAAAAATAAGCTAAAAATTAATTGGAAACTAAATGATCTAATTCTAAAGAATGAGAGGGCCAAAGAACAAATCATAGAAACAATGAATAACTTCATTCACGAGAATGACAATAATGAGACAACATACCAAAACTTATGAGATGCGGCAAAAGCAGTTCTTAGAGGAATTTTTATATCTCTAAATGCTTACATGAATAAAACAAAGAAAAAGGAAATCAATGAATTGGGCAGGCAACTAAAAAAGCTAGAAAAAGAACAAATTGAACATTCCCAATTAAATACCAAATTAGAAATACTGAAAAGCAAAGGAGAGATTTAAAAAACTGAAATCGAGAATAGTATTGAACTAATAAATAAAACTAAGAGCTGGTTTTATGAAAAAATAAAACAATAAAATTGACAAACCTTTGGTCAATTTGATTAAAAAAAAAGGAAGAAGAAAACCAAATTACCAATATCAAAAATGAAAAGAGTGAATTAATTTCCAATGAAGAGGAAATTAAAACAATAATAAGGAATTATTTTGCCCAGTGGTATGCCCATAAGTTTGACAATCTTAGGGAAATAGGTGAATATTTACAAAAACAAAAACTGCCCAGATAACAGCAGAGGAAGTAAAATATTTAAATAACCCCATCTCAGAAAAAGAAATTGAGCAAGCCATCAATGAACTCTGTAGGAAAAAAATCTTCAGGGCTAGATGGATTTACATGTGAATTCTATCAAACATTTAAAGAACAATTAATTTCCATACTGTACAGACTATTTGGGAAAACAGGTGAAGGAGTCTTACCAAATTCTTTTTATGATACAAATATGGTACTGATATCTAAACTAGGAAGAATCAAAACAGAGAAAGAAAATTATAGACCGATATCCCTAACGAATATTAATGCAAAAAAATTTAAATAAAATATTAGCAAAAAGATTACAGCAACTTATCACAAGAATAATACACTATGATCAGGTAGGATATATTCCAGGAATGCAAAGCTGGTTCAATATTATGAAAACTAAAGCATAATTGATCATATCAATAACAAAACTAGCAGAAACCATATGATTATATCAATAGATGCAGAAAAAGCTTTTGACAAAATACAACACCCATTCCTATTAGAAACACTAGAAAGCACAGGAATAAATGAAACCTTCCTTAAAATGATAAGTAGCATCTACCTAAAACCATCACCAAGCATTATATGTAATGGGGATAACCTAGATGCATTTCCAGTAAGTTCGAGAGGGAAACAAGGATGTCCATTATCTCCCCTATTATTCAATTTGGTACTAGAAATGTTAGCTTTAGCAATAATAGAAGAAAAGGAAATTGAAGAAATTAGACTAGGCAAAGAAGAAACTGAGTTATCACTCTTTGCAGATGATATGATGATTTATAGAGAATCCTAGTGAATCAAGTAAAAAACTACTTGAAATAATAAAAAACTTAGGCAAATTTGCAAGATATAAAATAAACCCACATAAATCCTTGGTATTCCTATATATTACTAATGAAGCCCAACAGCAAGAAATAGAAAGAAAAATTCCATTTAAAGTTACTGTAGACACTATAAAATATTTGGGAGTCTACCTGCCAAGACAAACCCAGGACCTATATGAACACAATTACAAAACACTTTTCACACAAATAAAATCAGATCTAAATAAATGGAAAAACATCAGTTGCTCATGGTTAGACCAAGCTAATACAATAAAAATGACAATTTTATCTAAATTAATTTACTTATTCAGTGCCATACCAATTGAACTACCAAAAGTTATTTTACAGAGCTGGAAAAATAATAGCAAAATTCATCTGGAAGAACAAAAGGTCCAGAATATCAAGGGAACTAATGAAAAGAAATGCTAGGGAAGGAGGCCTAGCCATACTAGATGTTAAACTGTACTATAAAGCACCAGTCATCAAAACTACCTGGTACTGGCTAAGAAACAGAGTTGTAGATCAGTGGAATAGAACAGGTACACAAGACGCAGACGTCAACAACTACAGCAATCTACTCTGAGTCCAGCTTCTGGATTAAGAATTCAATATTTCACAAAAATTGCTGGGAAAACTGGAAAATAATATGGCAGAAACCGGGGCATAGACCAATATCTTATCAAAATAAAGTCAAAATGGGTTCATGATTTAGGAATAAAAGCTGATAGGCAATCTGGGAGAGCAAGGAATAGTTTACCTGTCAGATCTATGGAGAAGAGAAGAATTCATGACCAAACAAGAGATAGAGAGCATTACAAAACGCGAAATGGATAATTTTGATTATGTTAAATTGAAAAGTTTTTGTGCAAACAAAGCCAATGCAACAAAGATTAGGAGGGAGGCAGAAAACTGGGAAAGAATCTTTACAACCAGTCTCTGATAAAGGCTTCATATCTAAAATATACAGAGAACTGAGTCGAATTTATAGGAATACAAGTCGTTCCCCAAGTGAGAAACAGTCAAAGGATATGAACAGGCAGTTTTCAGAGGAAGAAATTAAAGATATCTATAGGCATATGAAAAAATTGCTCTAAATCACTATTGATTAGAGAAATGCAAATCAAAACAACTCTTGGGTACCACATCTCTCCTATCAGATTGGCTAACATGACAAAACAGGAAAATGACAACTGCTGGAGATGTGGAAAAGTTGGAATACTAATTCATTGTTGGTGGAGCTGTGAGCTGATCCAGCCATTCTGGAGAGCAATTTGGAACTATGCCCAAAGGGCCATAAAAATGTGCATAGCCTTTGACCCACTTCTAGGGCTGTATATCCCAAAGAGATCACAGAAGTAAGAAAAGGGCCAGTATGTACAAAAATATTTACAGCAGCTCCTTTTGTGGTGGCAAAGAACTGGAAATCAAAGGGATGCCCATCAACTGGGGAATGGCTAAACAAATTGTATGTGGTATATGAATGTAATGGAATACTACTGTGCTATAAGAAATGAGGAGCAGAAGGACTTCATCACAACCCAGAAATACTTATATGAACTGATGCTGAGCGAGGGGAGCAGAACCAGGAGAACGTTATATATGTTTACAGACAAATGGTATCTGTAAGGCCTAACTTTGATAGACTTGGCTCTTATCAATGCAAGGCTCAAAGACAGCTCTAAAAGACTCATGATCGATAAAGATATGCACATCCAGAGAAAAAATTAGAGTCTGAATACAGATCGAGGCAAACTATTTGTTCTCTCTCTTTTTCTCCTTCTTTTTTGGTTTTGTTTCTTCTTTCTCATGATTCATTCCATTGGTTGTGAGTCTTCTTTACAACTTGACTATCATGTAAATTAGTTTAACGTGAAGGTGTATGTAGAACCTATGTCAGATTACATGCCATGTTGGAGGGGAGGGAGAGGAGAGGCAGGGAGAGAATATTTGGAACTCAAAAATCTGTGGAACTGACTGTTGTAAACTAAAAATAAAAAATAAATTAAAAAAAAAGTGGAGCAAAGAAAAAAAAGTCCATGTGAATGCCTATCTCTGCATCTTTGGTTAACAGTATAAACCCTGCCCTCTCCCCCTTCTTTGCTCTTATTTAAAATTCATCCAACCTTCAGGTCCCAACTCAAGCCCCAATTCCTTCTCTAACCCATGCTTTGCATTACAAAGGCATTCTCTATATTCCTCAGCTTTTATCCTACAAAGCAATCACCCTAGTCTAGTCCCTGACCTCTTCTCACCTGGCTGATTCTAATTCTTGCCATGAGTGTCTCCATTCATCCTCTACACAGGTATGAAATGCATAAAGTCCAGTTCTAACTGTCACTCTCCTGCTCCAAAAGCATATCTGCAGCTACAGTGTATCTTTATTTTTTGCTTCTGGCATAAAATACAAACTTCTCAGGCTATTCAAAGCCCTTTACAAATGAACTCCAGCCTACCTCACCAGAATGATTATACATTTCTTCCCATCATATCCTACATCGCTAGCCAAACCAGCCTCTTCACTGTCCCTCACACAATTTTATCTCCTGCTTCCTTCAGACCTGGGATGTACCTCTGCACAGCTCCGCTCAATCACCACCTGGCTACATGAGGGCCTCCCCAAACTGCCACTGAAATTATCTTGGATTTACTTGAAATACATTTTGTATTTGCTTTTGTGTGTACATGGTGTCTCCCCTGATAAAATATCTGCTTCATTTCTGTCTCCCTAGAACTTTGCTCAAGTAAGGATCTTAGCTTCTACAATGAATAAATGTAATTATTTTATAGTTTTACTAGCTGACCTTAATTTCAAAAGTATATAAGGAAAACATCCTATAATTCTCTCTTATATACAAATCAAAACTTGAATTTTTTTAAACTCATGTGGCCTGGCCCTCAATTGGGTATTTCTCTGTGGTACCACCAGTAGTTTTCTTGATAGAAAAACAGCCCTGCACTGCATCCTAGATCTCAGTTTGAGGTAAATTACACATATGTTGTGAGCTACAGCCTTCGTGATGTTCTTGATGGATTTGAGTATCAGTGTCCCCTTTTAAACCTCCTAACATCATCTACAGAAAGCAGTGTGACACAGTGAAAGGACACAGGATTTGGAGTCAAAGAATCTGAACTGGAATCTGCCCTGTCACCCTGGGTAAATCACGTAATTTCTCGAAGTCTCAGTTTTAGCATCTGGAAAATGAAGGAACTGATTTGCCTAATTTTCAAGCTACCTTGGAGCTCTGAATCTAGGATCCCCTGATTTTTTTTTCTTTTCAATTTCTCTTAACCCGAAATCCTAAATAGGTATTCATGGGGCACTAGGACTTGAAGTCGTATGTATAAAATATTTTTTTGTGTCATTAAAAATCACTAGAATGACCCTATATTGTTTCAATTCAAGGTTAAAAGGAATGAATCATACAGATTAGCTCTGTAGCTAGTTGTCCTGCTTTAAATTAATGTCTGATACTTAACTTACAGAAATGAAAAAAACACAGGGTGTGCTATCATTCAGAAAGAAAAAAGGTTGTGAGGTAGCAGGAGAATGTCAGGTAAGATCCAATAGGTCTAGGGGCAGACTGTGTCTGCTTGTCCACATGCTTTGTGTTATGCGACCAAAATAAAAATAAAAAGAAAAAGGTCTTAGGGCCACTCTCCTAGCTCTATCATTTATAACTCTGCATGGGAAAGAAGTGAAGGGAAGGATTTTGCTCCTCCTTCACACCAGCCCTAAAATTGCACATGATCTGCCCCCCTAAGGTTTCTATCCACCTGGAAACTATAGTATCTTGAAAGGGTGTTAGGATAGCAAGTAAAGAACATGGAGAGCAGAAGTAAAGAAGATGACTAACTCTCCAAGCTTTCCTTTACATCATTATAATGGCCTGCACGGAAATACAGATTGTTTATATGATAATATTAGTGGGGGTATAGCTGGGCGTTTCTCCCACAAAGTTGCCTACGCTCCACTTAGAGTTTGTAAAAGCACATTATAATGTAGTTCATATAGGGAGTTAAAGCTAGGCAGGGGAAGCCAGATGTCATTTGTACAAATCATATCTGAACAATTGCCCCTACAACATATAACTTTTCAATCCACCCTTTGTGGGAAAACGTTCATTAAGAGGGAACCCACCACCTCCTGAAACAGCCTATTCTACTCACCTCTTTGCAATTTCCACTTATTGCTCCTAACCCCACCCCAAGTGGTGAAACAGAACAAGCTGAATTCCTTAGCCCTTAAACTAACTGATGACTACTAACATGTCTCCTCTAAGTCTTCCTATCTTGAAGCTAAAAATCCCCAGTACTTTCAACTGGCCCCCTTATGGCATAAATTTCATATCTTTTATTTTGGATGCTCTGGCAAACAACCACAACACCACCAATAACAACATTCATATAGTCCTTTAAAGTTTGCAAAAGGCTTTACGAATATTTTCTCATTTAATCCTCAAAACAGCCTTCTAGTGTTTCATTGGGTTCTGAACCTAATTGTTAAAAATAATAAAAATGTAACACTGAATTATTCTGCAGTTGAGTAACATGAGGGAAGATGTAAATTTACTAGTCCAATGTCAACAAAAACCTATGAGTAATTTATGGATCCTTTGCATTAAAGGAATGAAAAATGGTTATCACAATTTAATAAGCATACACAATGACATACTTCTATATGGACCTATAAACCTGAGAGGTATCTTTTTCAGCCATGACAACCATTAAAACCAAATATCGAAGTAAACTGAATGCTGAACCGCATCTTCAAACTGCTGTATTACAGTGATAAACCAAGATTTTTTAAAAAGTAATTATATTATTCTCACTCAAAATATCACTTATATTCTGAGTGAGAACAAAAAAAGTTTTGTACCATTAGTAAAGTATTTTCAAAGCATTTCATATTTATCTCATCCTTACAAAATTTCTATTTGTGTAAATTTTATAAAATACGTATTAGTACAGTTGTGCTAACAAGATTACAAGTGAAATAAAAATATATGTACATACATATTAGAGAACAGTAAACATTTTTTACCGATAGTAAAATGAAAGTGACAATAGCACCCACTTACCTCAAGAAGTGTCCTGAGGGTTGGATGAGGTAATGTTATGTATATATGTACTCGGCAAATGTGAGTCATCACTCTTAGGACCCAGGAGGTCACGCAGGTATACATTCTTTACTATTTTTACATGAGACAAATAAGGATATGCTGACATAGTTAAAGACCATCAAACAGATATTTATCATGTATACTCTGCATCATGCATGTGGGACACAAGAATGCAATTGGGCTCAGATTCAATCTAGCTCAGCTCAGATTGAATCTGGTCCGCTTATGAAAACAAGCGTCACAAAAGGTGGGATTTCTTAAGAATCCATTATGGCAAAACCTTTAATAAACTTTGTCCTTTTCCTTGGCTGAGAAGGCTTGGGTCGAATTCTTTTGGAAGGACCTGGTGTGTCGGTATTTTGGGGTCTCGAGCACCCCTAGAAACATATGGTTCCCTACCATCATCATTTTTATTTAATCTCATCATTATGGTTCCCTGACCGGGAATACTGCTAATCTCAAGTTCTTCTAAGGCCAAGACTGGATGGTATGTAAGCTTCCCCCTCTTCCAATCCCCTTCTTGCCCTCCAAATGCTTTGGAGGTGCTTTTCGGGCCTGACTTCCCAGGTCCAGTAGGTCAGACAGCTACTTGCTGTCTTGTACTCTGCCTGACGTTCTCAGGTTCTTGGTCCAGTGGTTTCTGCTCGAGGCCATGGACCTGGGCTCAGTTTCTGCAGCACAGAGAAGGATGTACACCCTATCTGGAAGTGCATGCCCAATTTCTCAATTCTCTCAGCACTAGGGAATGGGAAAACCCCAGGTACCTTTTTGTGTTTATTTTTTTTCTGTCTTATTTTATTCCTTTTGGAGGCTTACCCCCAGATCCTCCTTGCAGAAGAAGGGACTTCCAGCCCCCCAAGCCCATAATGGGTCAATCCTCTTCAATCTCCCAAAATTCGCCTTTGGGTTATCTTTTACAAAATTGGAAAAAATTTAGTTTCTCTAAACAACTTAAAAAGAAAAAGCTGGTGCTCTTTTGCAACACTATTTGGCCTTAGTATCACCTAGAAGGCCATGAATCATGGCCCATTGGGGGGGGACTTTACAATATAATACTCTCTTGCAGCTAGAGCTATACTGCCGGCAAGAAGGAAAATGGAGAGAAATTTCCTACATAATGGCCTTCGTTGAGCTCTCTCAGAACCCTGTTCTCAGAAAAGATTGTAAGATGTAAGCTCATAGCTAGAGCCACCCCACAAAGGGGCAATGGTGGTCAACTGGACATTTTGGGTAAGCCCCTCTTTATTACCCCCAGGGTTTCAACCTTAGCCCCTCCTCCTGCTTCCCAACCTCCCTGGAGCACCCTTGTTTCTTGCACTCCTCCTTCCTTGGCTACACCCTCTTTCCCTTGGTTTCCCTTCCCTTTTCCTCTAGGCCAACCCTCCTCTTTTCCTGCCTCCTTCACAGTCCAAGTCCTTCATCCTGCATCTCCTCCCATGGCCCCTCCCCCCTTGGTGACCCCTGCTCAGGTCTCAGCCAAGGGTCTTGTTGAGGTGCCTCCCTCTGTGGCCCCTTCCCCTGAAGGGACCCCTACTTAAGGCTCTGCAATATCTACCACCATGGGCCCTACCCTTGAGGCAACTCCTACTCAGGTTCCAGCCTTGGGCCCTGCCCCCACAGCAGTATCTCCTTCCCTGGCCCCTCTCTCTGAGGTGGCGCCCACTCAGGTCTCTTCAGTAATTCCCCTTCTGACCCCTACCCCTCCTCAGGTAACAGCTGATCTTCTCCCTGGCCAGTCAGATGCCCTGGCCTTGCAGTCTAACCTAGTTCAGCCAGCACCCCGTAGTCCCTCCCTCACCAGAAGCAGGACTTCCTATACCCCTCCCCAAGCTCCAGTTCCCACAGCACCTTCAAGGCTTTTTCCCCTCAGGGAAGTGCCTGCCTCACCCAATGGGACAATTAGAGTCCATGTTCAATTAGAGTCCATTCTCCATTTCAGATCTCATTCAGGTTAAAGAGAAACTGGGGCAATACTTAGAAGACCCTACTAAGTTTACTGAGGGTTTTAGGGATCTGTCCCTACAATTGAGTTTTCTTGGTACAGTCTGCATATCCTCTTATCTACCTGTTGTACCACTGAAGAGAACAGGAGAATCTGGGAACATCTCCAAAAATTTGGCTAGCAATGACCCCATAAAATACCCCCCAGGAACAGCTGTTGTTCCCAGGATGGAATTATCAAAAGAGTGAGGATAGAGGAAAGAGAGATCAAATGGTAATTTGCCTGTTAGAAGCCTAAGAACTACATTTCAAAAGCAAATAGATTTTCAGATTTTCAAAAAATTATGGAAATTACTCAGGGAGAAAAGGAAAACCCTGCTCTTTTCCAAAACCAGCTAGTAGAAGGTATTAAAAAGTATACAAATTTGGATCCTGATTCTATTGAAGGGGCAGCAATCCTTAGCACGTATTTCATTAATCAGTCTGCCCCAGATATTAGGAGGAAACTGCAGAAATTGGCAATGGAACCCCAAACACCTCAGGCCCAATTACTGGAGATGGCCTTTGGAGTCTTTGACAACAGAAACCTGGTTGCAGCAGAGGAAAGAGAACACAGGGAAAGGGCTAGAGACAGAGAACATGCTCAATTCTTGGCTGCTACCACAGCCAGGAAAAGACCCAAGGAGCGCCCCTCCAGGGGGCCCCCTTGGAGGAAGCCCATCCAGCTTGGGCAGTGGGGAAACCTGCTTTTTATGCCACAAGGAGGGTCACCGGCCCAAGGAGTGCCCCTCTAAGGCGCCCCCCTGGAGGAAGCCCCCAGGATCCATGCCTCCAGGACTGTGCCTAGCATGTAACCAGGAGGGACATTGGAGGAAGGATCGTCCCCGAGGTTGAAAGAGTGGTAGAGCCACCTCCCAGTACCCTGTCCTCCAGTCTTCTCAAGACTCAGAAGGAGGGGAAAGCCTGGGGCTTGGCAGTGCTCCCACTTTCTCTACCTCTCTTGCAGAGCCCTGGACAAAACAAAGGCTGGGGGTAAGGTTACCCACTTTATCATGGCTACATTCTCTTGTCTTAAGTAATTCCTCTGGTCCTACATGCCCTTCAACCTAAGGGGAAATTAAGGGATGTCTCCTGACAAACATCCTCCCCTACCTTACACTCTCCTCTGGCCCTGCCCCCTTGTTGGGAAGGGACCTGATGGTGAAATTGGGAAGCCAATTTTCTCTAGTTAAACCTCCCAGCTCCCTTTCCCTTGTGTTTATCAGACCTCTCCATGTTTCTCCTGAGGTGTGGGAGATGGTTGAGCCAATTGTTTGGGATCAGGGAATTCCTGGGCAAGCTACTTCTGCCACCCCAGCCATAGTTCCCCTCCATTGCCTTCAATATCCAATTAAGCCCAAGGCTTGGGACGGACTGCAACCATTAATTGCTACTCAAGGCCCTGTAGAGTAGGGCTCGGACCAGGCTAAAGCTTTTGGGACTTTGAAAACTAAACTGACCACTACTCCAGCATTAGCTCTACCTAATCTAGAAAAACCTTTCACTCTATATGTTGATGAAAGGAGAGGACAAGCTTTGGGAATCCTAATCCAATCCTTGGGACACAACCCCAAGCCAGTTACCTGTTTTTCAAAACAATTAGACTCCATGGCTGCTACAGCCACTCTAACTGAAGAAGCTTCTAAACCTCTAGCAGACCAGCCCTTAGAAACTCTGACTCTCCATCGAGTTTAGAGCATCCTAGAAGCAGATGGCCACCAGTGGCTGGCCAGCCACAGGCTCACCAAATATCACGCCTTGCTCTTAGACACCCCTGACCTAATTCTTTGGGTGTGCCACACACTCCTGAACCCCGAAGCAGTGTGGTACACAGAACAAGTGATTAGGGGAGCTAGGTATGAAATAGTCATCTGCAATAACCTCCAGGGAAATTGTCTTTTACACCACGGAAATTGTCCTTTCTCTATACTCCTATACTGTCTGTTTGGTTGTCTGCTTAACCTCCTTGCTAGGCTTATCTCCTCTAGGTTCCAAGCCACCAACTTCCAGATGACTGCTGTGTCATAAGGCAAAAAATTGTCTCCTTAGCATTTAGTTCAACAAGTGCCCTTGAAGAGTTTGGCTTTTGTCATTGAATCTTGCTAAGTGCTAAGCCCCAGGCCCAAACCCCTATTAGGTGTAACATTAACATTATTATGTAACAGTAATTAAGGTGGGACATTTTGCTTTTCTTCTCTTAAGTGCCTTTAATGATTCTGGGGCAGATAAAGTGGGATCTTTTTGTCTTGGAGTATTTCTCAGCACT
>JAQQSZ010014177.1:0-11579 GCA_028646595.1 Phalanger gymnotis
ACCAGAATGTACGCCATGTTGGAGTGGGGCGGGGGGGAGGAAATGGGGAGAAAATTTGTAATTCAGGCGCCTGTGAAAATCAATGCTGAAAACCAAACATGTCAAAAATAAATTAAAAAAAAAAGAATATAGACAGGTGATCACACATCCCTAACAACTTGAGAAATGCCTCCTGTTGTCATTAAAATGATAACATTAAAGAGAGAGTTCTAATCACAAAAAAAAAGAAAATAGATCAAAGAGGATGAAGCAAAGAAAAATCCAGTAGTTATGCCACAAAGACAACTCCCATTTACTTAGCCCTTTAGAGTTTTAAAAATATGGAAATTCTTCAGAGTAACATTGTGAAGCAGTGAATGCCAACATTAGTCTCAATTTGCAGAAGACGAAATTGAGGTTAAGAGACTTGCCTATGGATACTTTGCTAGTAAGTGAATCAGGATTCAAATCCGTGTCTGCCAAATCCCTGGCTAATACTCTTTGCAGAGCACCAGACTATCTTTCAATGAAGGGAAATTACAGAAAGCTCTTTCAGATAATGAGGCTGCATTCATTGGTAAAACATTAATTTGTTTTTTTAAGAAAGTTACACAATTTTTTTTCATACATACAGTGTTCCAAACAAACAAACTCAGTTCCTATTGCCAAAACTCAACATATCATCTTTTGTATTCCTGTCTTGGGGCAGCTAGATGGCATGATGGATAGAGTGCCAGCCCTGGAGTCAAGAAGACTCAACTCCATGAGTTCAAATCTGCCTTCAGATATTTACTAGCAGTGTGACCCTGGGAAAGTCACTTAATCCTGTTTGCCTCAGTTTTCTTAAATGTAAAATGAGCTAGAGGAGGGAATGACACATTACTCCAATATCTTTGCCAAGAAAACCCTAAGTGGGGTCACAAAGAGGCAGACACAACTGAAAACACAAACACACACATTTATGTTTTAGCACAGGCTGCCCCTTATAAATAACTGTTATAATTTTCCTCCTCCCCCTCTGCCTCTTATAATCTCTACTTGCTTTCAAGATTCAGCTCAGGTGATACCTACTACAAGGACCGTTTTCTAGTCTCCCTAGCTTTAAGTTCTGAGAAATTCTTGAAATTCTAATTAATTATCCATATTCAAGGTCTATTCTCCTTCAGCGGAATGCAATCTCTTTGAAAGTAGACTGCTTTTGGTTTGTTTTTATTTCCTTAAAGTCTAATATTGCATATTGTGGGCATTTAATACACATTGGTTAAATTGAACTGAGTTGAAGGTTTCTACATAAACCTACTTATTGACTCAACACAAATTTATTCTCTCCACAATAAGCTCCGTGTCTTTTTATTTTCTGTGCAAGAGGCAATGTGACATAGTGGACAGAGAGAGCCACTATATAAAAGTAGCTATAAGAAAAGAAATCTGGGTTCAGGTCCTTTCTTTATTGTATAGTCATTAGATGAGCCTGGAAAAATCATTTCACTTCTCAATGTTTTTAACAACTCTTTAAGGCTGTATATTTCAGAGAAGATATCAACCATCATTAGTAGAAGAAAGGAAACTTCCTATACTAATGAGATCATGAGTCCAGTCCCAAGCCCCTTTGCTGTATCTCTGTCATCGTTCTCATAATTGACAAATTATTTTATTGTATAATCTTTGGTAAGAATTTTATATATTAGAGTCATAAGACTTTGATACAACTAAATACTTAATATGATCCATTAGCATGTCAGCAAGTGTTTTAGACAAATGGAATTTCATGGAAAGTATTTAAAGTTCAGAAGAAATTCTGCCTTTTTTCCTGTGCCGTAGGTACTTTCATAGAAACAGAGAAAATACTCACTCAACAGGAAGCAATTGGATCAGTACAAAAATTAACATTCTCTGTTGGATTTCAGGAAGGGATTTGAATTTGAATACTATCCAGTTTGAACACAGTAATGGATTTCCACCACAGTAAGAGTGGAATTTAAATTATTAGGATGCAGAAGCTTCTTAATATAGAGTCTGGTTCCCAAGGAATTATGTGAACCAATTTGGAGAGCTCGATTGTGATGACTAGATTTGCTACCTGAGCCCTCATGCTTTTGTATCTACATAAGGAGAAATTGCTCATTTTGATGGCTCATTTCTGAATGGCTGGGAGAGATTTTTATGCTCTGACTCCTGGAAGCTTAACTGTAGTTGAAATATACTGTGCAGCTGCAATACATACCTTCCAAAATTATATTTTCCACACATTTTGTTGCCCCAAGAAAATTTTACAAGGCAAATTAGGTGGCATTTTGAAGCTGATTTTAATGGTAGCTGTCATATCCTCTTCTTCCAAGAGCAGGCTTTGGGAGAATTTGAATTATGTCTGTCCTGCCACTTTTTGAAATAATAGACTGTGTTGACATTTCCAATATGATATGCATACTATTGTCTTGGAGTATAATATTAAATTGTTGCCACTCCTATATTCAGACAAATCTCTAGAATTCTGATTCTTAAATTTAACTCAGTCCCATGGTCTTTAAGGATAACCATGTGTCTTTTATGACTATGCCTTACACACACATGCACATAGATGAACAAACATGATGGATTTGCCAACTAGCTGGCTTTTATTTGCCTTTGTTGTTGTTCTTGTTGTTCATGATGATGCTGAGGATGACAATGAGGATGATAATGATGAGTTGTTTTGGTTAGGGGTGACCCTTTGTGACCCCATTTGGGGTTTTCTTGGCAAAGATACTGGAGTAGTGAGCCATTTCCTTCACCAACTTGCCTTAGTTATTAGGTTGATTTGATGGTTCCTGAAGTAGCGTACCTCCTTTTTTAAGGCAGATGGGTTTCATTTCATTTGATGATTGTGTTACTCAGTGTGCAATAATGTATGGCACGTCAAAACTGTTTTACAATGCATATATTCAAACTGATTAAACTACTGAACTGAAAAAGGCTTTGTGTGGGACTTTTTAGACAAAGCCTATGTAAAACCTGTTCGGATTAGCTCCATCAAATGCAAATATTGACATCTATTTTTTTCTGTAGGTGCTGGAAATAGCAAGAAAGAATGCTAGCAGTAAGAAATCCTTAAAGGCAGAAGTCAGCATGGTGTACATGCCAAGCATGGAAGATAGCTTATGCAAAAGTCACAGAGGCAAGAGATAGCATACTGAGTTGAGGGAAGAGCAAGCTGGCCGGCATGGCTGTAATAAACAGTGCATGACAGGAATTAATATGCAATATCCTTGGAATACTAGGCTGAAACTAGATTTTAATGAGCTTTAAATAAGAAGAAATAGAGTTCGTATTTTATCAGAGAGCAATAGAGAGCCATGAAACTTCTTGAGCGGGGGAGTGACATGGAAAGTTCTTAGCTATGTTTTGTTTAGTTGAAGTGGTTGGACAAATTATTTCTATAGTGAGATGTTGTTCAATAATGAGAGGTAATTGTTTAGAGGGAAAATGTTTGAAAATACTTAAACCCTAAATTGTCATTTACGAATGAGAAAAAGAGCCCAAAAGTCTATGTTAATGTCTTTAAAAATACTGGCTTAGTGTATTGTGGTAAAGAACACAGTACTAGACTTCATGAGAGAGAAAACAGTAAACCATAAAGCACATTTTGTCTCTCCTCCCCTCCCCTGTGTAAAACCAAGTGGCATTTACACATGGAATACTGAGTAAAGCTCTAATTATTGCACCTTGAGGCAGTTATCATAGACTTGGAGACAGCTCTATAAAAGTAGCTAAAAGGATCAAGGTAATGTCCAAAAAGATTTTTTTTCTTTTACTTTTTTAAAAAAAATGTAAAAATAATTTAACAGAAGATTCATTTTGAAGACGTGCTACAAAGAATGTCTTTTTTTCATCTGAGAAGACAAATATTATTGAAGTTCTATAATCATGAGCTAGCCATTTCCAATGCAGGAAATAATCAATGAAACAAAAGAGAAAAAGTTTGGACAAAATAGATGGAATATTACTTTGTAAAACATATGGGGAACATATGGAACTCATTAGCCGCAAAGGTGGCTACAGCTGATAAGTATTTTCAAGAAAATACATGCATGGAAATTCTAATGCATGCCCTCCCTTTATTACTTCCAACTTATCCTCTATCTAGATTGTTTGTACTTTTTTCATGTTGTCTCCATCATTGGACTGTGAACTCCTTAAGAGCAGGGACTGTCTTTCATTTTTCTTTGTATTTCCATCCCTTAGCTTAGTGCCTAGAACATACATAATAAGTACTTAATAAACATTGAATTACTAGCTAGCTGAAATATATAGTGTCCTAGGATTCATTCTTGGAAAGTAGTACATTTAGATGTTCATCCCTACCTCTTGAGTTTGACATTATGGACTACAATAGAGCAACAGTCAACCACTCCACCTTTACATAATGTGTCCTTTGGTAGTAATGTTTAGGTAGACAAATTCAACAATAAGCATTCATTAAAAAATTGGACTATTAGGGGTTCCCTAAATTTGAAATTGTATCCCCACTATCCTACCTTTCACAAAGTCTGCCCTACCTCATTTCTGAAATTCAATATCTCCTTTGTCACTTAGAATTCGTAATTCTCATCAAGGATTAACTCAGTTTTCATTTCCTAAATTAAGTATTTTCTATTTTTTGAAATTAATTAATTTTTTATTTTTCAACATTTATTTTTATAAACTTTGAGTTCTAAATTTTCACTCTTCCTCCCTTCTCCCCTTTCAAGATGGCCTTCAATCTGATATAAGCTATACATGTACAATTATATTACACATACTTCCACATTAGTCATGTTGTGAAAGAAGAATCATAATAAAAACAAAAAACCACAAGAAAGAACAAAAGAGAAAATAATATGTTTCTTTCTGCATTGAGACTCTATAGTTCTTTCCCTGGATATGGATAACAGTTTCCATTATGAGTCTTTTGGAAATGTCTGATCATTGTATTGCTGAGAAGAGCTAAGTCTATCACAGTTGGTCATTGCAAAATGTTGCTGTTACTGTGTACAAAGTTCTCCTGGTTCTGTTTTCTTCACTCAGTATCAGTTCATGTAATTCTTGGCAGCTTTTTTTCTTAAATCTATCTGCTTATCATTTCTTATGGAACAATAGTATCCCATTACATTCTTACACCACAACTTGTTCAGCCATTCCCCAATTGATCGGCATCCCATCGATTTCTAATTCTTTACCACCGCAAAGAGTTGCTGCAAATATTTTTGTACATGTGGATCCTTTTCCTTTCTCTATAATCTCTTTGGAATACAAATCTAGTAGTGGTATTGGTGGATCAAAGGATGTGTACAGTTTTATAGCTGTTTGGGGTTGTTTTCTAATCATTTTAATTCAAAGGTTCTTAACCTGTAATCCACGATTTGAAAAAAAAAATATAACTATTTTAACATATTTGGTTTCCTTTTAAATACACATGCTGTTTTATGTATTTGACAATTTGATTGTGAGAAGAGATCCATGGGATTCACCAGATTGGCAAAGGGGTGCATAACACATAAAAAGGTTAAACTTCCCCACTTCTTTAGTGTTTAATCCTCCCTTCTTCCACAAATAATTTTGTTCTTACCTACGTAACACGTGTATCCCCAAAGTATAATGGAAGCTACTTGAGAACAGAGAATGTTTCTCTCTTATCCCGCATGACAATTTACATAGTGTGTACATCTAATAAATATATGATGCATTTAATTAAACTGAAACAAGGACATGAATCTGAAATAGTCACTTTATTTTTCTGTTCTACCAATTATTTATTATGGATATTGCACAAGTGATGTTCCAGCCTTGTTATGTCTATCTAGTAAGTCAAACTAAAATCTTCCCTTACTGTAATCTACTTGAAAAATTAAGCAATAAAGGTCACAAAGGCTTTCTAACTACACCATTGAGTTTATATAGTCTTGTCATTAGGGCACATGAGAAAAAACTGAAAAAAAAAATCAACCTGATAGTAATATTTTAATTGACATTAGAATCAAATATCTGAATGATTAATGAAATGGGCTCTTCAGTAGCATACGTAGAATATGTTCACAAATTTAGAGATACAAGACCACCTGATCGATTTATAGATGGGGCAATCGAGGCCCAGAGACTTTAAGTGACTTACCTGAGACCATACAGGTAGAAAATGTCAGAATCAGATTCTAGTCTTAGCTTTACTCTGGCCATGTAGATTGACATCTCCAGTTTTAGAATCTTCATTTGTAGAATATTGATAATGAATACCCTATCTACCTCACAGTGTGCTTTTTTGTGAAGATACAGCAAGATAATAAATGATAAGCATGTTTTGAAAATATTATTGCTGTGTGAATAAAATGTATTATCATTTAGGGACCTGATGGAATCACACAGGTATGTAATCCTTTTGTCACAAGGATGTTTCGTTTTATCCTTAGGCTCTGTAGTATATCTTTCTTTTTTGACATTTATTTAGCTAATTTATTTTTAATTTATGGAATGAAACAAGTGTTTCCATAATATAGTACAATAAAAATATAATTGTACTTGAAACTGAAAATCTACTATGAACAACTAGATATTCCTTTCAAATATACAACAAAATTATCCTGTTAGCTTTTTTTTTACCTCTCTTGCTACCCTAGAGATGACTACCATTAGCCACTAATAGTTGTGTGTATATATATATGTATATTATATATATATATATATATTATTCTATACGTACTTACATTTATCAGTTGTTTTTTTTTTTCCTCTGGGTGCATAGATAGCATCTCTCTTGATAATCCTTTGTAGTTAATTTTGATATTTACAATAGACAAAAAATTATAATAGACAATATATTTGCTCAAAGTTGTTCTTAAAACAATATTACTGTTACTGTATACAATGTTCATGTGGTCCTGTTCTCCTTGAATGAGCTCAATTGGATGAAAAGTGCCCAGAAATATGACTCTGTTTTCAAAAAGCCAACAATCAAAGCTTCCATAGAATCAAAAGGTGTAAAGGACTTTGACACTTATCTAACCCAACCTATTCATTTTGGGGCTAAAGAAACTCAGGACTTTTAAGTTTAAATAATTTGTCCAAAGTTACTCAGCAAGTAAGTACCAGGGGAGGGACTTAAATGGAGGTTTCTCTTTACTCCAAGTAAGGGACACTTAAAGGAACTATTATCTTCATTGAATCACATAATCTCAGACTTGGAAGGGATCTAAGAGTTCACCTAGTACAATTTATACTTGAACAGGAATCTGCTCCATTCCCCACCCTTTCACAGTAACATAAACACTAAGAAGCCATTTTTTTGTTGTTCTTTGTGCTTCATTCTTGAACAGAATCATGACATTCGGGAGGTGATGCCACAGCATGCAAGTTAATTGCATTTAAATGAGGGAAGGCTGTGCAAAGTCACCAGCCTCAGTTTATTCTCCAGAACCATTTGGGTTCAGTGGCATGATATAGATTAGGACAACTGGGAGAGGTCTTCTGGCCTTTATGTGGAGGCTTCTAATTAGGAAACTCGTAGTTCTCCCTCTCCAGGCAGCCCATTCTACTTTTAGATAGCTCTGATTTGGTGGAAAGTTTTTTGTTACTTCAAGTCAATCTGTCTTCTTGCCATTTCCACCCACAATTCTTATTTCTAATCTCTTGGGCTTAAATCCTCCTTAAAATGACCCTTTCCCTTAAAATACTTGAAGAGAGCTAGCATATATGTCTTAGGTAATCTCTTCTACCCAGAGTGGGGGGGGGGGGACATTTCCACTGGTTTCAGCAGACTCTTATCTCAATTTGATTTGTTTTTAATGTTTTTTTTATTCTTAGTAAACACCAATAAAATGAGCATTGCTATCACAAAAATAGAGTATATCAAAAGCATTGTATGTGAAACCATAAATCTCTTTTGTATGATTTTTTCTTCCATAAAAATAGTATTTAATCAATTCAAAATGTTACTTTCATAGTCTTGCTTATTTCTGCTTTCTTCAGTTCTTGTTGGAATATTCAAAATTGTTTCAATAGTCTTATTTTTCTGTTTTTATTTGTTTTTGACATTATTACCCTCACATTATCCATTCCACAATTAAAACAAAATCCTTGTAAGAAATAAGTCTAGAAAAACAACTTCATGTTGTGGCAGTGTCATAAAATCTGTCTCCTATTTCCATGATCTCTTTGTCAGGAGGTAGGGAATATGCTGCTTCAAAGGTTCACTAGAAATTTGGTTGGTCATTGCTTTGATCACAGTCCTTAAGTCTTTCAAAGTTTTTTCATTACATTGTTTTGTTTTTTTTTATAAATTTCTCTCATGGCGCTTACTTCACTCTGCTTCAATTCATGGTTTCAAAGATTTTCTAAAATCATCTCATCCTTTATTAAGATATTGTTAAATTTCGCTACAGTGATATGCCATATTTTTATATGGTTACTCAATTGATTATTTTTAATCATTATTTATTTATTTTTAAACATTTATTTTTGTTTTTAAGTTTTCAATAATCACTTCTATGAGATTTTAAGTTCTAAATTTTCTCCTCCTCCCCTTGACCCCAATCCCCAAGAAGGCGGGCAATCTGATATAGGCAATACATGTACAATCATATTAAACACATTTCCACATTAGTCACATTGCAAAGAAGATTTAGAAACAAAGGGAAAAACCATGAGAAAGAAGAAACAAAAAAAAAAGAGAAAATAGTATGCTTCAATTTGCATTCAGGCCTCCTAGTTCTTTCTCTGGATGTGGATAGCTTTTTCCATCATGAGTCTTTTGGAATTGTCTGATCATTTCATTGCTGAGAAGAGCTAAGTCTATCAATGTCAATTATAGCACACTGTATCTGTTACTGTGTACTATGTTCCCCTGGTTCTGCTCAGTTCACTTAGCATCAGTTCACGTAAGTCTTTCCAGGTTTTTTTTTTCTGAAAGCATCCTCCTCATCATTTCTTATAGCATAGTAGTTTTCCACTACATTCATATACCACAACTGGTTTGGCCATTCCCCAATTGACCAGTATCCCCTCAATTTCTAATTCTTTGCCATGGCAAAGAAGAGCTAATACAAACATTTTTACACCTGTGTGTCTTTTTCCCATTTTTTTGATCTCTTTGGGTTGCAGACCTACAAAGGATATTGCTAGGTCAAAGGATATGCACATTTTATAGCCCTTTGGGTATACTTCCAAATTGCTCTGCAGAATGGATGGATCAGTTCACAACTCCACCAATAAAGCATTAGTGTTCCAATTTTCCAACATCTCCAATATTTATCATGTTCCTGTTTTGTCATGTTAGACAGTCTGATACATGTGATGTGGTACCTCAGAGTTGTTTTTATTTGTAATTCTCTAATCAATAATGATTAAGAACATTTATTTATGTCTATAGATAGCTTTGATTGCTTCATTTGAAAACTTCCAGTGAATCTCCTTTTGATTATTTATCAATTGGGGAATCACTTGTATTCTAATAAATTTGACTCAGTTCTCTAAATATTTTAGAAGTGAGGCCTTTCAGAGACACTGGCTATGAAAATTGTTTCCTAGCTTTCTGTTTCCCTTCTAATCTTGGTTGCATTAGCTTTGTTTGTACAAAGACTTCAATTTGATGTAATCAAAATTATCCATTTTGCATTTTATAATCTCTATTTCTTTTTTTACATAAATTCTTCCCTTCTCCATAGATCTGATAGGTAAACTATTCCTTGCTCTCCTAATTTGCTTATGGTATCATCCCTTATGCCTATTTTTTTATCTTACTTTGATATATGGTGTAAGATGTTGGTCTATGTCTAGTTTCTGTCAAACTATTTTTCCAGTTTTCCCAGAAGTTTTTGTTAAATGGTGAGTTCTTATCCCAGAAGGTGAAGTCTTTGGATTTATCAAGCAATAGGTTATAGTTATTCCTTATTATGGATTGTGTATCTAACCTACTCCACTGATCTCTCACTCTATTTCTTAGTCAATACCAAGTAGTTTGGATGATTGCTCCTTCATAATACAATGTAAGATCTGGTATGGCCAGGCCACTTTCCCTTGCATTTCTTTTCATTAATTCCACTGATATTCTGGACCTTTTGTTCTTCTAGATGAATTTTGTTATTATTTTTTCTAGCTCTAGAAAATTATGTTTTTGTAGTTTGATTGGTATGACACAGAATACATAAAATAATTTAGACATTTGTCATTTTTATTATATTAGCTAGGCGTACCCATGAGCAACTGATATTTTTTTTCCAATTAATTAGGTCTAACTTTATTTGTGTGAAAAGTGTTTTGTAATTGTGTTCATGTAGTTCCTAGGTTTGTTCTGGCAAATAATTCCCAAATATTTTATGTTATCTACAGTTACTTTAAATGGAATTTTTCTATCTCTTCCTGCTGGGCTTTGTTAGTAATGTATAGAAATGCTGATGATATGTACAGGTTTATTATATCCTTTGACATTGCTAAAGTTGTTTGTTATTTCAAGTAGTTTTTCTGTTGATTCTCTAGGATTCTTTCAGTTTATCATCATATTATCTGCAAAGAGAAATAGCTTTGTTTCTCCATTACCTATTCTGATTCTTTCAATTTCTTTTTCTTCTCTTCCTGCTAAAGCTAACATTTCTCATACAATATTAAATAACGGTGGTGATAGTACACTTCCTTGTTCCACCTCCAGTCTATTGGAAAGGTTGCTAGCTTATCCCCATTACATATAATGCTTGCTGATGGTTTTGGATAGATGCTATCTATCATTTTAAGGATGACTCCATTTATTCCTATGATCTCTAGTGTTTTTAACAGATAAATTTAATTTTTTTCTTCAGTTAGCTTTTGTATGTCCTTTTTCCATTAGACCAATTCTACCTTTTTTTGGTTTCTTATTTTCTTTTTTTGTTTTAATATGTTTAGTTCTCAGCATTGATTTTCACAGGAGTTTGAATTACATGTTTTCTCCCCATTTCCACCCTGCCCCACTCCAAGATGGCATACACTCTGGTTGCCCTGTTCCCCAGTCTGCCCTCCCCTCCATCACCCCACTCTCCTCCCATCCTCCTTTCCCTTCCTTTCTTGTAGGGCAAGATAAATCTCTACGCCCCATTGCCTGTGCATCTTATTTACTGGTTGCATGAAAAAAAAAACTTTTTTACTTTTGAACATCTATTTTTTTAAAACCTTGAGTTCCAAATTCTCTCCCCTCTTCCTTTCCCACCCACCCTCCCTAAGAAGTCCAGCAATTCAACATGGGCTGCATGCGTATCATTATGTATAACCCTTCCACAATACTCATGTTGTGAAAGACTAAATATATTTTGCTTCCTCCTAACCTATTCCCCTTTATTGAATTTTCTCCCTTCACCCTGTCCCTTTTCAAAAGTGTTGGATTTTCATTACCTTGATCCCCATCTGCCCTCCTTTTCATCATTCCCCCTTTTTATCTTCTTCCTCCTTCTTTCCTGTGGGGTAAGCTACCCAACTGAGTATGTATGGTATTCCCTCTTCAGGTCAAATCTGATGAGGGCAAGATTCACTCATTCCTCCTCACCTGCCTTCTCTTCTCTTCCTACAGAACTGCTTTTTCTTGCCACTTTTTTTTTGTATTTTTTTAAATTTATTTTTAATATGTTTAG
>JAQQSZ010014178.1:0-11578 GCA_028646595.1 Phalanger gymnotis
AGGCGGGCCTACTGGGCCTGGAGGCTTGTGTTCACAATACTGGAATGGGGAGGTTGGTTCGCTAATTTGTTGCTCTGGGCCCTGAATAAATTTTTGGATGCCTTCTGCTTGGAGAATTCTGTATACCCATCGATTTCGAACCATTCTGATATTTATATGATCCTTTTTGAGATCATAAATTCGGCCTTCCTACTACAAGTGTCCACAGATCTCTATGTCTTTCTCCCTCGGTTGCCAGGTGCTGGGGACTTTTTCTTGGATTTCCTGGTCATAATTTAGTCCAGTGTGTTCTCTAGATCTTTGTGGAGAAGGCTTGGTGGGGATGTTAAGATGTACTTGTTCCTGCTACTCTGCCATCTTGACTCTGCCTCTTTGAAATACTTTTAATCATTAAATATTATTTCTTCCAAGTAGAGACATTTTGCATACTATACTGAAAACATGTTGAGGAAGAAAAATAAAAAACCACAATAAGCAGATAGCATGATCACATTAAATTTAGAATTCAGTCTTCTTCTTCTCCTTCTCCTTCTTCTGGGTTGACCACTTGGAAAACCAAGGGTGCCTTATCTCTTTCAGGTTCTGGCATTTGGAGTATTTCAATGAGTGGAGATGGTGGAAGAGTGCTCCTGTATTATGGAATGAGTAAGATGACCTGGCAGTATTAATTAAAATGAGTTATCCAGGGGTGGAGAACCTGTGGTCTCGAGGCCACACATGGCCCTATAGGTCCTCGAGTGCAGTTTGGATTCAGTAAAAGGGCCATACTTGAGGACCTAGAGGGCCACATGTGGCCGAAGGTGCCTCACCCCTGCTGGCTATCCTGAGGATCATGTCCATGATGATTTTTCTATGGTTCTAGTCCATGAAGACATCAAATGCATCCAGATATTTGAAGGGTGATTCTGTGATGGACCATAGGGAAAGAATGAATAAAAAGTTTGAAAAAAAGTATATATCTCCTGAAAAGACTTGCATGCCACTGAAAGCAACTTTGTTCTCCTCTGCAGGCTGGACAGTTATAGGAAGGGTCTCATTCTAGTGATTCGAGCGTACCTCCGCCAAGAAGGACCACGGAGATAGTAAGTTCTTAAAGTACAACTTGCATTGTAAAGAGAGACTCCTTTTATGTTTCTGGTACATTACATATCTCTGGGTTGATATTTCATCCAGTGTTATAATGAGCTTTTTCAAATTCTTTGCTTTACCATCTAGACTACTAGACCTAGACATCTTTCTTTTATCTCTTGGTACTGCTTCCTTATTTCTTCTCAGCTTCCTTGAGTTTAGTTTTCTGATTGACTAGTCTGTCTTAACACCTCAATTTCTCTGTCAAGGACAGAGGTAGCTCTTGTAACTTCTATATGCTCAGGACAGATATATTTGGCCAGAGCAGTCTCTCTGGAGTTCTCTCTTTTTCGTAGCCAGCTCTTCTTTTTTCTCTTGGAGAGAATTCAGGTGTTCCTTGAGCCCAGTTTCACAATGCAGCACAGATTGGTTTTGGGTGTCCACTTCTAAAGTAGCCTGGTTTTGTTCTTCCATAAGGGATTGTACTAACTTTGAAATTTGATTACATTTCAACTTAAGCTCTCTAATTCTCTCTTCATCATCTATTTTCAGTTGCCTTAATTTCTCCATCTCTTCTTTTCAGATTTTCATCTTTTCCTCAACTTCTATCTTTTCTTTAGTTCCTTGAGCTTCATCTTCCACAATTGAGAGATCTATTGAGTGGTTTTCCTCTTCATCCTCAAGATCTTTTATTTCTGAAGTTATATTTATTACTTTAACGTTTATTTCTTTTAAATGTCTATAATGACAATCAGTAGATTCTCGATTCTTCCTGACATCCCTTTCAAGTGAACACATATGTTGCTGAAATGCTGACAATTATGCTATTTTATTTTCCACTTCTTTCTCCAAATTACTTATTTCTAGTTCCACATCATTCAAGTAAGTAGGTCTCAATTCTTTACATGAGAACTAGCATCCTTCAAACACTTCATCACCACAGTCAGTTAAAACTTTGCTACAATTCTTAGAGAAGCCCCTGAGCCTACATCTGTGTATAAGCCAAAGAGCTGCTTTTACAATCTTTTTATTTAGTATTTTATTTTTCCCCAGTTACATGTAAAAATAATTTTTAACATTCATTTTTAAAACTTTGAGTTCCAAATTCTCTCCCTTCCTCCCTCCCCACCCCCACTGAGAAGGCAAGCAATTTTATATAGATTATATCTGTGCAGTCATACAAAACATACTCATAATAGTCATATTGTGAAAGAAAACATAGACAAAAAAACTCAAGAAAAATAAAGAAAGTAAAAAAGTATGCTTCAATATGTATTCGGACACCATCAGTTCTTTCTCTGGGGATGGATAACATTTTTCATCCCAAGTCCTTCCAAGTTGTCTTGGATCATTGCATTGCTGAGAATAGCTAAGTCATTCATAGCTGATCATCTTACAGTATTGCTGTTACTTTGTACAGAGTATATTTCACTTTACATCAGCCTGTGCAAGTCTTTCCAGGTTCTTCTGAGAGCATCCTGCTCATCATTTCTTATAGCACAATAGTATTCCATCATAATCACATACCACAACTTGTTCAGCCATTCCCCAATTGATGGGCATCCCCTTAATTTCCAATTCTTTGCCCCCAGAAAAGAGCTACTATAAATATTTTTGTACATATAGGTCATTTTCCTTTTTGTTTTTTATCTCTTTTGGGATATAGGCCTAATAGCATGTATTACTAAGTCAAAGGGTATGCATAGTTTTATACGCCTTTGGGCATAGTGCCAAATTTCTCTACAGAATGGTTGAATCAGTTCACAACTAAATCAAATAATGTCTCATTTTTCCCATATCCCTTCCAAAGTTGGTCATTTACCTTTTCTGTCCTATTGACCAATCTACTAGATATGAGATAGTACCTCAGAATTGTTTCAATTTGCATTTCTCCAATCAATAGTGAGAGTATGTTTTCATATGGCTATAGGCAGTTTTGATTACTTCATCTAAATACTGATCATATCTTTTGATTATTTATCAATTGAGGAATGGCTCTTATTTTTATAAATTTGACAGTTCTCTATATGTTTGAGAAATGAGGCCTTTATCAGAGAAACTTGCTTCAAAACTTTTTTCACAGTTACTATTGCTAACTGTATTTCTCGCCATCTTAGCCCACCCCCCTTACCATTTATTCTATTCTCTCTCTCCTTTCATCCCGTTTCTCTTCAAAAGTGTTTTGCTTCTGATTGCCCCCTCCCCAAATCTATCCTCCCTTCTATCATCACCCCCTTCTCTTATCTCCTTCCGTTCCTACTTTCCTGTAGGGTGAGATAGATTTCTGTGCCCAGTGGAATGTATATGGTATTCCCTCTTTGAGCCAATTTCGATAAAAGTTCACTCACTCCCCTTCCCCTCCCCCCTCTTCCCCTCTACTGTAAGAGCTTTTTCTTACCTCTTTTATGTGAGATAATTTACCCCATTCTACCTCTCCCTTTTTCCTTCTTTCAGTACATTCCTCTCTTACCCCTTAATTTTTTTATTAGATATCATCCCTTCATATTCAACTCACACCTGTGCCCTCTGTCTGTATATACTCTTTCTAACTGCCATAATAATGAGAAAGGTCTTACAAGTTACAAATATCATCTTCCCATGTAGGAATATAAGCAGTTTAACCTTATCAAGTCTCTTATGATTTCCTTTTCCTGTTTACCTTTTTATGTTTCTCTTGAGTCTTGTATTTTAAAGTCAAATTTTCTATTCAGCTCTCATCTTTTCATCAAGAATGCCTGAAAATCCTCTATCTCATTGAATATCAATTTTTTCTGCTAAAAGATTATATTCAGTTTTGCTGGGTATATGATTCTTGGTTGTAATCCTAGCTCCTTTGCCCTTTGGAATATCATATTCCAAACCCTCTGATCCTTTAACGTAGAAGCTGCTAAATCTTGTGTTATCCTGACTGCGGCTCCACCATACTTGAATTGTTTCTTTCTGGCTGCTTGCAATATTCTCTCGTTGACCTGAGAATTCTGGAATTTGGCTACTATATTCCTGGGAGTTTTCATTTTGGGATCTCTTTCAGAAGGTATTGATGGATTCTTTGAATTTCTATTTTACCCTCTGGTTCTAGAATATCAGGGCAATTTTCCTTGATACTTGCTTGAAAGATGATGTCTAGGCTCTTTTTTGATCATGACTTTCAGGTAATTTAACAATTTTTAAATTATCTCTCCTGGTCAGTTGTTTTTACAATGAGATATTTCAAATTATCTTCTCTTTTTAAATTTTGGGGGGAGATTTGCTTTTTTGTTTCTTGATTTCTCACAAAGTCATTAGCTTCCATTTGCTCCATTATAATTTTTGAAGAATTATTTTCTTCAACGAGCTTTTGCATCTCCTTTCTCCTTTTCCATTTGGCTAATTCTACTTTTTAAGACATTCTTCTCCTCATTGGCCTTTTGGATCTCTTTCATCATTTGGCCCAGTCTGTTTTGTTCAGTATTTTTTTTGTATCTCCTTTACCAAGCTATTGACTCTTTTTTATGATTTGCTTGCATCATTCTCATTTCTCTTCCTAATTTTTCCTCTACTTCTCTTACTTGATTTTCAAAATCCTTTTTGAACTCTTCCATGACCTGAGACCAATTCATATTTTTCTTGGTGGCTTTGGACGTAGGAGCTTTTATTTTGTTTTCTTCTTCTGAGTGTGTGCTTTGATCTTCTTTGTCAGCATAGTCAGAGTTTTTCCCATTGTTTGCTCATTTTCCCAGGCTATTACTTGATTTTTAACCTTTGTTAAAATAGGGCTCTGCTTCCAGGGTGGAGGGTTCACCATACCAAGCTTCAGGAGTTTTCCGCTGCTGTTTTCAGAGACACTCCTAAGGACCTGTAAGTTTTCAGTTCTTCTAAAATAGTATGATATAAGAAGAGGTGTTTACTGCTCTCCTGGCCTGTGCTCTGGTCTGTGAGCAACCACAAGCACTCTTTCAGCCCTGGGGTTGTAAGGAGGGTCCCTTCTTTTTTGGGGGGGGGGCAGGGCAATTGGGGTTAAGTGACTTGCCCAAGGTCACACAGCTAGTACATGTGTCAAGTGTCTGAAGCTGGATTTGAACTCAGGTCCTCCCAACTTCAGGGCTGGTGCTCTACTCACTGCACCACCTAGCTGCCCCGGTCTCTTCTTTACTGTGGCCTGCAAGCTATGCTAGTGCTTCTCCTCACCCCAGGACTGCCACTTAGGACTGTGACCCAGATCCAAGAATGGGCAAAGCAATAGATTCCTGCCTCAGTGCTAGCAAAAGGACCCCTGTAATCTTTTTCTGACCAGTTGTTCTACTCCCTTGCTGTCTATGGGCCGAAAGCTCTGGAAGCAATCACTCTCACTACTGATTCAGTCATTCCCAAGGCCTGCTCCTGGTTTGTGGGGCCTGGTGCTCTGCTGGTGTAGCCTGCGCTGGACTGTGCTCCTCTCTCACCCAGATGTGACAGACCTTTCCTGCCAGCCTTCTAAGTTGTCTTTGGCATCTGTGGGCTGAGAGATCTGGAAACCACCATTGCTGCCAGTGCTTCAGTCTCCCCAAGACCTGCTCCAGGTTTGCTGGTGCCTGGTCCACACTGATGGGGCTTATGCTGGACTGTGCTCCTCTCTCTCCCTGGTTTAACACGCCTTTCCTGCTGACCTTCCAAGTTGTCTTGAGCTGGAAATTTGTTTCACTGTCTGCTTTAGAATTTGTTTAGAGTGATTTTTTTAAAGGTATTTGGAGGGGTTTGGGGTAGAGTCCAGGCAAGTCCCTGCCTTTATTCTACCATCTTGGCTCCACCTTAAAGAGTTACTTTTAATAAACAGCACTGACTGTTTGCCCCTCATGTCAATCAAAGCATTGGTTACCACTACATCATGTATTTCTAAAACTGTGAAAGCTGTTAGAAATTTCAGGTGATAGGCCACTCTGTGATATCATATACCTCACCCTCAAATGCTGATGCGATTATCTGTGGTTGTGGAAAGCCCAATGGATAAAACCTTTTCATCAGCCCCTGATGGGCTTGCTCATTTTTGCGGTTGTCACAATAAAAGGCAAGAAGAAGGCCCTCTAAGCAGGACTCAATAACCAAAGCAAATTCAGGGCGCCAGAGCCGAACGCAAGCTCCTGGTGGGTCTAGAGGTTGGGAAGTAAAGTGCCCTTGTCTACGGGCATTGTTGGCTGCTTCAAGAAGAGCTAGAACCTGGGGGCCAAACCGCCTGAGCTGCCTAGATTTACAATCTTTCCATTGGTGTAGCTGTTATTCCTCATGCATCATTTGCTGTGTAAATGATTCTTCTTTCTGAAGTTGAAAATGTTCTTCATCATCTTTTTCTATAGGTCAATAGAGATGTTTTATGTCTTGAACAAATGAATCTTCTTGATTCTCCCATCTCTGTGCTTTTGCACAGGCTTTGGCCTGCGTGTCCCCCCTCATACGGGTGCTCCCCTTGATATCAGCTCCCAAATCACTTTGTGTATATAAATATACGTGTGTGTGTGTGTGTCCTTCCTTTTCTTATCCATGAACATGAATTCTTTCAATAGAAAGTAAACTCCCTGAGGGCAGAACTGCTCCCTTTCCACCACTGTACCCGCAGTGCCTAACACTGGACCTGGGAAATAGGAGGTACCTCATCAATGTTGGTTTACTAACAACTCTAATGACAAGGACAGGGCGGGGAACCAGGGCGTCAAGGCCACATGTGGCCCTCTAGATCCTCAAGGGTGGCCCTTTGACTAAATCCAAAGTTCCCAGAACAAATTCTGTGTTTGGATTTAGTCAAAGGGCCACCCTTGAGGACCTAGAGGGGATTTGTTGTGAGAAGTTTAGATTCAGTCAGAGGGCTGCACTTGAGGACCTAGAGGGCTACATGTGGCCTTGAGGCTGCAGGTTCCCCACCCCTGGACTAGGAGATATACTTGATCCAGTCTTTCACCTCTCTCCCTAGAGTTCTCATCATAGCCCAAGGGAAGGGGTGATGGCCTTAGGGTCAACAGACATGACTGGGAAACCCAAATCAGACTTTTATTACCTAGCTGACTTCAGGAAGTCCCTATCCTCTCCAGGCCTGTTTATTCATCTGTGAAATGCCAAATGATAGTGCAAAGCAGGAGCAGAGTTGAATTTAGGCAAGCGGTACTCTCTATGAGAATCCCTCCTACTGCTAGTGTCTCAGCAGCTGAATTTTGTAAACATAGTTCAGGCTATTTCAATAATCCTGTCAATTTTTTTTTGTTCAAAGGTACTTGCCAAGAAATGATTTTTTTAAACAATTGGTTTAAAAATCCCCTTCTATCTTATCTTGGGCTTATCCCAAAGGCTATATACGTACATATGACCCAGCATGGTTGGCAAGCTGCCAGATGTTTAGGACTGTTGTGGAAAGCCTGCTCTCCTCCCATTATTGTGGTACAGTCTAAATGCATTTGGTTGTTTTCATTTCTTTGTGGTTTAAAATAAAAATCATTATACTTTTTTGTGATTAAATATTTGTGTGTGTGTGTGTGTGTGCTGGTGGTGGTTTCTGTGTGTGGCCTCCTATTTTCTTGGCCAATTCTCTCGAATCTCTGAATTATTCCAAATGCATTCTCCAGCATAATGAAGTGGGAAGTGTGCTAGACCAAGGAATAAGAAGGCAGGAGTTCAAAGGTCAGCTCTGATATTTACTAGCTGAATGGCTTGGGCAATGCCCCTTCTCTCTGAGCCTCATTTTCCTCACTGTAACATAGGAATGATTCCATCTACTCTGCCCACTTCTCATGATGGCTGTGCAAAGCACAATACAAATAAAAAGGATTATCATCATTCTCATTTAAAAAATGCAATAGACTTTTTGCATTAAGAATGATAATAATAGCTAGCATTTACATGACAATTTAAAGTTCGTAAAGCACTTTGCACATATTTTCTCATTTGATCTCCCAACAACCCAGGGAGGTTTTGTTGTTGTTTTGGTCGTGTCCAACTCTTCATGACCCTATTTGGGGTTTTCTTGGCAAAGATACTGGAGTGGTTTGCCATTTCCTTCTCCAGCTCATTTTACAGATGAGGAAACTGAGGCAAACAGGGTGAAGTGACTTGCCCAAGATCACACAGCTAGTAAGTGTCTGAGGCCAGATTTGAACTCACAAAGATCAATCTTCCTCACTCTAGGCCCAACACTCTATCCACTTTGCCACTCAGCTGCCCTAACCCTGGGAGGCAGTTGTTTTATTATTCCCATTTTACAGATAAGGAGACTGAAGGTTATAGAAGCTCTGCTTAGAAGAGAGAAATAATTCTTTACTGTTTGAAGGTTTACAAAGTGCTTCCCTCATAAGTCTGTGAGGCAATAGGGCAAATATCATCCTTCTTTTAGAGATGAAGAAACTAGGACTCAGAAAGGTCAAATTACTGTTCATCGGGTCTAATGCTTCATAAGTGGCAGAGACTCACTCTTGTCATTATGGTATGCCGCCCTTCTAATATGAAGCTGGGGGCATAGAGCATTAAACCTGGAGTCAGAAAGACCTGAGATTAAATCTGGCCTCAGACACTTGCTTGTTAGCTGTGTGAATCTGAGCATGTCTATTTGCCTCTGTACCTACCTCTCGGGGTTGTTATGAGGATCAGATGAGCTCATACGTGTAAAGTGCTTTGCAACCCTTAAAAGATTGTAGAAATAGTTGTTGTTCAGTCATGTCTGACTCTTTGTGACTCCATGAAATGTATTGTCCATGGGATGTTCTTATCAAAGATACTGGAGTGGTTTGCCATTTCCTTCTCCAGCGGAATAAGGCAAACATAAGTTAAGTGATTTGCCCAGGGTCACACAGCTGGTAAGTGTCTGAGGCTCAGGTCTTCATGACTCCAGGCCCAGCACTCTACCCTCTGCAGTGCCACCTACCTGCCTCTTAGAGATTGTAGCTATTAGCTATTCTTCAATTCACCATACACTTTCTCAAGCCTCCTTTTAAATTAGATACAAAATCAATATTAAGGCCCACACAACTTCAGAGGAGGTGGCATGACCTTGCTCAGCCAGCTATGGAAATATAAAGTTTTCTGCAAAGATCGAAGGTAAAATGATCAGGTGAGAATCGTGTACAAGCCTAGAATCCAGCCACTGGGTAATCCCCAAACTCTTCTCTCTGCTATTTGTGGCACTGGAGGCCAAAGATGGCATGGGGGCTTGTTTTCTTCATGGGGGTAACAAAGTACATTCTTTACCTCCCAGGGCTGTTGCCAATCTTAATGCATTGTAGACTTGTTGATAGCCATATCTATGTATCTAAATATTTATGACATGTGCATATAATACATATGTTTCACACAAACATGTATACATATACTTATAGAGACATCTACAAATACATGCGCACATACATATACATATAACATGCACATGGATGCACACATACACATATGGATATGTACATGTATGTATACTTCTAAAACACACATGCACATATATGTGTGTGTACATGTACAAATACCAGCATCATGGGGGAGATAGAGCGCAGCATGTGCCAGGTGGGTCAAATTACTTACATCACCTCGTCTACTGGCTTCCCTCAGATACAGATGGAGACAGCCCAGGCCTTGCTCCCAAGATACCCCAGGAAAAATTTGGCAACATTAAAAGGTTTCTGAATGTATACTAACCAAAAATTAATTAAAAATCAAATAGGTAATGAATGTGAGGTGTTTCTGGCAGCGCTTACCCATATTGCATTGCACAGCTTCACTACAACCTTGGTTCTAAACACAAAGCATGTGCACTTTGCACTGAGCATGCCCTCAGGCCACACACCACCAATGAAACTCGAAAAGCCGTCTCCAGCGGAAAAAGTTTAAGAAACTCTGCATAGACCACTAGAACTTTCTTTGACTTCCTGAAACCTCCTTTCTATATTGTGTTCCCTACTAGAATGTGAGCTCCTTGAGAGCAGGGACTGTGAGGCATTTCTGTTTGTATCCTCAAATGCTTAGCACAGAGCTTTACATACAGTAAATGTTTAAAAAAGTGTTTTTCATCCACCTCTCTACCTCTCCATCCATCCATTCATATGTTGCTACTGATATTTTAAATCTGCAGGTAATCTTAACAGTTTCAGCTGTAGTTGCATGGAAGAGTCGATTAGGCCCTGGCCTCAGTTTCCACAACTTATCCTAGGGCTGTAGGACTTTGACCAAGTCACATTTCCCTAAGGCTCATCTGTAGAGTAGGGATCATAATCTTTGCATTCCTTGGGGCTGTTGTGAAGAAATGCTTTTGCAAATCTCAAAACACATTAGTGATATCAGTAGTTATTATTACAGAAATATGAGCTGGTGCTTTCTGCAAGATAAAAACAACATTCCCACTCTACCTACTTCACAGGACTGTTAGAAGGACCAAATAAGAGGAGGGCTGTGCTTTGAAAATCAAAACCTTGCAAAGGACTCTCATCCTCTTCAGTCTTCTCTGCTACCAAGTCTATCAGAACTGCTGATGGACAGAGAGCAAAATGAAGGAAAGATAACAGACAGACACTTGCTTTCTGGTCATAACTATCCTCTAGCACTAGGAAGAAAGCAGCCCAAGCTGCCACCCGCCATGTGCTTGATGGTTTTCTTGTTGGGTTCATACTTGGAGAAATGAGTCTCAGTCATACATGTCTGTGTGGCTGCAAGAAGAGAGTGTGGAGGGCTCTTCCTTTTCTGAGCCTGAGTCTCCCTTCCTGTAAAATGAGAGGGCTGAACTAGATGGTCTTGACACCTTCCAGCTCTGCATCTTCACTGAAGGGGGTTAGACTTGAAATCTAAGATGCTGCCATATTTATCTAAGCCTTTGCCTTTTTTCTTCTTCTTTCAATATGCAATTTAAGCTGTTTGTCTTTAGCATCTTATCTTTTTAAAGTTTTACAGATGTGGAAAGTAAGGCTGGAAAAAGTTGATGTGACTTACTCAAAGTCATACAGCCAGGAAGTGGCAAAGCAGGAATCCAATCCTTTGCTTCCTATCTGTCAGACTGTCCACCGGAATTTAAATGCAACACTACACCAGTATTTCCTTAACACTTGACTTTAGTAATATATCAACAAATGAGGGAATTAAAGACTGGGAGATCCATAGGTTTTGGGCAAAGGAAGGTCCCTGACTTGTCAGGTTAGAGCAGAACTAGAATTCTTTCATCTTTTCATTGGCTTTCCTTACCTTCTGTTCTCCTGGTGACCTTTGTTCTCTGGTCACTGATGACCAGGGAACATGGAGGTTCTTGTGAGGTTTCAAGCAGCCTGAGCCAATACAGCCTGTAATTTTAAAGAGTGGAATCCTAGAACTACGATCTAAAGCCTAGAAGTCATCTACCATGGACAGGTGTGTGTTGTTAAGCAAAATTGTCTCATTAGCATGGCTTTTGTTTCTTTTGAGTGGAAGTACTTTCAGCTGTTAAGTGCTAAGCCCCAGGCCCAGGGCCCTGTCAGGTGTGAAACCTGTGTGGGTGTGGATTGGTGACTTAGGAGGGGCCAGCTCGGGAACCAATGGTCTCTGGTCATTGAGGCGGGGCTTGAGAACG
>JAQQSZ010014179.1:0-11578 GCA_028646595.1 Phalanger gymnotis
TGCAGAAGGTGAGGCTTTACCTGATACTTAAGGAAGCCCGGGAAGCCAGAAGGTGAGATGAAGGGGCCTGGGGCATAGAGAGCCAGGGAGAAGGCCCAGGTTTGGAGATGGAGAGGCCCGTTTGAGGAACAGGAAGGAGGCTGTGTCACTGGATCAGCAAACTGAGGAAGGTAGAAGCCAGGTGCCTTGCTTAGGGCCACGCAGCTACATCATGTCTGGAGTGGGCTTGGAGCCTAGCTCTTCCCGTCTCCAAGTTCAGAACAGTAAGTACTCCTTCTTACGTTGCCCCAGGAAAGGAAAATTTGCTGCAGTCGTTTTGTCTCTTTCTGCCTAACCTACATTTGAGGAGGCTCCCAGGCAACCTCTTCCCAATAACCTCCCTTGAGGTAAGTTCACTGCTCATATTATAACATCTCCTAAAGAGCCTGCCGAAAAAGTGGGTGATGGCTTCCTCCTCAGATCTTTGTCTCTTGTTGCTTTCTAGCTGAAATGATCTTGTTATAGTCACCTCAAAATGACCTGAAGGTTCTTTTCTTCTGAGCTCATCTTAAACCCGGATTTCAGTTACCAAATCTTTCCCATTTCCTTCACTGGAGTCTTGGGAAAGTGAGAGGATGGCCTACTTTGTAACCTAATACTTGATTTCATCAGGGTGGCCACTCCCTCCCTGTGTCTGCTGCAAACCAAGCCTCTTCCATGTCTGCCTGAGTCGGTAAGGCTGAAGAAAATTCAGCACCTGCTAACCAGCCCTTTGGTGAGCCTCTTCCCTTTTCCAAGGCTCTTCAAAAGTCAGGCACGCAGCCGTGTGTTGGTTCTGTGCTCAAAGCCTTTAGAAGTTGGCAGAACGTATCTGATTTGCTTATGTTGCATGGGCATTGCTTCCAAGAAGTGAGTCACCTCCACGGTGCAGCGAAGGAGAAGGTGGAGGTCCTGAGCCTTCATTCTGAAATTAAGGAGAATTGGCTATATGAACTTTTAAAAATTAGAAACAAGAAGGAAAAAAGAAAGTTTCCACTGAAATGGCTTCATTTGCACTTGCCCAACGCCTGAGATCTAAGGCGGCCAGATGAAGTGAACACACAGAGTTCAGAGTCCTCTTGGCTGAAGCACCAATTAGGAGCAGGAGCTGGAGTGAGTGGGGAGAGTAGCTAGGCCAGGGTGGGCCTGAACATGGGAAGTATGCAGAGGTCGCTTGGATGGGCTCTTTGTTTCTGCCATTCTTGTTTGTGTGTTTACCTCATCTCCACATCCTCTTCAGCTCTGTCTGCCTTGCTCATTGCTGTATAGCCAGGTATACAGCACCTACACAAAACAGTAGGTGCTTAATACTTGTTTGTGGAATCTTTCTCGTTGCCCCTCGTGGGCAGTCACTCTGGTGCGATGTGCCCGTGGGCATGGAACTGCCATTTGTCCTTGCTAACTGCGGCAGCTGAGAGCCCTCAGACGGGGCAAAACCAGAGACCTCTTCAAGATGCAACATCAGATGCAAATGAGGAGAAGCTTAGAATGGAAAAGTATGGATGTGGGAGTTAGGAGACCTATATTTCATTTCCAGCTCCAGGACTTTCTAGCTGTGTGCCCTTGGCCAAGTCCGTTCTCTGATCCTGTCTAGCTGTGTGCCCTTGGTCAAGTCCGTTCTCTGATCCTGTCTAGCTGTGTGCCCTTGGTCAAGTCCGTTCTCTGATCCTGTCTAGCTGTGTGCCCTTGGTCAAGTCCGTTCTCTGATCCCGTCTCACGCTTTTTTTTTTATGAACACATTTTGTTTAAAATCACAGGTCTTTTATTCTGAGTAATTCCAAAAAGTAACAGACAAATGCCAAATTTTTCTTGTTCTTAGACACTTGAACTTAAGACTTTTTTCTTATTTTATACAATAATTGTGTTTCCGGAAAGTTGCTATAAATTGAACCGTGTTTTAAATGAACGAGGAATGTATTGTTGGGCTGATCATTTCTGAGGTCCCTTCCTATCTGAAAACTCAATCAAATAATGAACAACTATCTACTAAGCATGTACTTAGCCTCTCTGCTTGAAGCCGGGTGGTGGGGAGCTCACTGCCTCTCAGGTTGCGCTGTCCTCTTGGGGCAGCTTTTAGGGAAGTCTTCCCCTTTTAGAGCCCAGATATGCTTCTGCCACCTCCCTCCCTTCTTCCTGGGTCTGCCTTCTGAAAAACAAATCTACTACCTCTCCCACATGAGCAGCCTTCAGGTGCTGCTGGACACCTATCCTGGTCTGCCTGAGCCTTGGTCTTTCCCAGGCTAAACATCCCCTCTCCCGTTAGTTAATCCTTTCTGACTCTGAGATTCTGTGCATTCACATTTTATCATTTTTATTTTGGTCTCCCATTGTCAAATAACCTTTTTCTGTGGGATTCTCCAGACTCTGTTTTCTCATCCACAAAATGAGAACAATGTCTTACAAGGTTATTGAGAGGGGAAAATGCATGGGAAAGCTGTGTAGAAATGTGAGTCATTAAACCCCCCATTCTTCTCTTCCAGCCACCTTCTTCCTCTTACCCCAGAGGGCTCAGCTTTAGATTACTTTCCTTCTAACAGGTTTGTTAGGGAAACAGTATGAGAATTACTACCTCCATTTCACAGAAAAGGAAACCAAGGCCAGACCTCCTCAAGGGCTTTACCCCAGGGTCTCAGGGCTAATAAACATAAAAGAAAGCTGCGCCTGCTGACTCCAGAACGGGGTTGCCTCACCTCTCCTGAATCGAGAAAGCCACCTCATAGCATTCATTCTCTTAGAACAGGGATAGAGAACATGCACCCTCAAGGCCACGTGTGGCCATCTAGGTCCTCGAGTGCAGCCCTTTGACTGAGTTTGGCTTCAAAGGGCTGCACTCGAGGACCTAGAGGGCCATATATTCCCCACCCCTGCCCTATAAGGTGCCTGCTCTGCTTCAAAACAGGGCTCTGGGGATTTAGGGAAGTTTTTGTTAAAGAGACAGGCTAGTAATGCTTTGATTCCTGGGGAGAGTCTAGAGCAGATTGTTCCAAAGATGGTTAGTGACCACCTAGAAAGAAAAGTAGTGATCCCAGAGTCAGCAGGGTTTCTTAAACTACGGGGTCAGGACCCACAATTTAAGAAGTGCTGCAGGGCTCCCAAGTGGAGGAAGTTTTAGAAGCCCTGCCTAACCTCATTCCTCTTTTTGACTAGATCGCTGAACTGGTAGCTGAGAGTAATGTTGTAGACATAGGGTGCCTAGATTTGAAAAAAGCACTCAGCTGAGGAGTCCGTGCTGTTCTTGTGGAGAAGGTGATGGTACTAGGAGATGAACTCAGGGTTGGTTGGGTGAGAGCAGATGCTTATAATGGTTGTAGGAGTCACACAGGCAGTCACACAGGGATTTGTGTTTGACCCTCCATTGTTTAATGGCTTCATCACTGACTTGGGTAAAGGTGTAAATGATATGCATGTCACATTTACAGAGGTCACAAAGCCGGGAGGGGTACAAGATGCTAGGGGCAGTCAGGTTCCAAAATGATTTTGATAGGCTAGTGTGGATTGAATCTAACAGGATAAATTCAGTGGGAATAAATGTAAAACCTCATACTTAGGTGCAAAAACTCAATTTCACAAGTACAAGATGGGGATGGCGAAGTTAAATATTATTGGGGGGTATCATAACCTGTAAGCTCAGTAGGAGTCAGCCCAGTACCAGTCCCACCTCATCAGCCACCATCCTGTCAGCATCTCAGAGTCAGTAGCTATGAAGCAGAACTCACAATCCTTTCCCTGAGCCTTCCCTACTGCTGTCAAGGGCTCTACTCTTCCCTCACTCAGGGGTGCAGTCTGGGTGTCACTCTGACCTTACCCTCACTTGTCAGATCTTGGAGTTTCTATCTTCATGGCATCCTTCAAATCCATCCCCTCCTCTTGTCTCACAGGTCATCACCCTGGTCCAGGCCCTTATCGCCTCTGCAGTTAACAAGAGGTCTACGAGATGAATGGAAGATGAGCTTAGTGAGAAAACAAAGATTAAGGAGGATCTGAGAGACTTCTTTCGGAAGGTGGGACTTTAGCTGAGACTTGAAGCCCAGAAGAAAGATAAAGAGGGGGCAGGGGTCGGGGTGGAGGACGGGAGACAGCCAGTCAAAGTCCTAGAGCTAGGGCATGAGGAGTGTCTTGTGCAGGGAACAACCAGGAGGCCCGTGTCTTTGTCTCCTGGAGCAGAGGGGAGGGAGGCAGGAGAAGTCTTGGAAGGGGCCATGTCATAAAGGGCTTTAAAAACCAAACAGAGAATTTGATATTTGATCCTGGAGATAAGAGGAAGCTGCCAGAGTTGATTGATTCAGGGAAGTGGTATGGTCAGACTCAGCTTATTAGGGAGACAGTAAATGGAGGGTAGCCTTGAGGCTGGAGGCCCCCTAGGAGATGCGTATCATGTACAGTACACCATGCTGAGTGTTGGATACAAAAAGATGCTCTGCTCTGTGCTCTTGGGATGCAAACAGGAGACCAACCCAGCCTTCAGGGAGCTTCCATTCTGATGGGGAGACAGCTCATATAAGGGAGCTACAGGGACAGTGAGTGGGGCTACAGAAAAGTAGGCTTAGGCCCCCATTCCAGCAGTAACATTGATCTGATAGTTTCAGAGCTGAAAAGGGAATCAGGGGACCACATGTGGTCTGAAGAGAAGCTCGGCAAGAGCCTGGACCTAGATACTGTGCTACCTAGGAAACCGAGGCTGGTGAGGGCATGAAGGGGTTAAACCCTCCAGGGCTTAGTTACTGGACTGAGAGGCCTGGAAACTGGTGAGAAGGGGGGGGGGGGGGGAGCCTGGAGGAGCAAGACCTCGTTGAAGGGAAAAGTTTCTTTGAAAACTCAGCTTATGAACCTCTTCAGGTGTGTATGCTCCATTGAATTATAAGCTCTTGAGGGCAGGAGCTGCTTCCCAGAATGTGGAAGTTGGAAGGCTCTGGCCATCTATTTCAGTCATCACTATACTGCTTCCCTACCCCCAGTGGTCCTCCAGCTTCTTCTTGGATACCTCCAAGGAGAGGAGCTCACTACCTCTCTTTGGGAACACTCTAATGGGGAGGAAATTTTTCCTGACTTTAGACCTAAACCTGCCTCTTTGCAGCTTCTCTTCATTGCTCCTGGTTCTGCCCTTTGAAGCCAACCAAAACAAGCCTGATCCCTCTCCAGCAGGACACCCTTCAGATGTTTGGAGGCTCCTATCCTGTCCCCCCTGAGCCTTCTCTTCTCCAGGCCCAGTACTTTTACTTAATGATGTTCCTGTGCCTTGAATTTAGGGCCCTTCTTCATCCTGGCTGCCTTCCTTTCATTTCACTTTGGTTTCTCTGTCCCCATTACTTAGCCTGTGTCAGGAGCACTTAATAAACATTTGTTGAATGGCAGAATGCAGGCATTAAAGACATGAGATGAGGAGATTGAGGCCCAGAGATGTTAGTTTGTCCAAAATGTTAAGTATCGGGGCCACCATCAGAAACCAGGCCTTCCACCTCCAAATTCCATGCACTTTCCATCACGCTACAGTGTTTCTTAGTGTACTGTGTGCTCCGTTGGGATACCTTAGTCCCTGAAAAGACTGAATGTTCATTACCCTAACCCTAGAATAATCTCATCTTATCGCCAAGAGCCAAGCTGGATGTTGATTTAGCCATTCGGGCAGTGGCAAAGAAGAAAAAGGCAGTGTCAGTCTTCAGGAAGCTTCCAGTCTAGATGAAGAGGCAGAACTGACGTCCAGATGTTTAAGAAGCTTTATGATCCTGGGCAAACCCTGTTTTCTTCATCTGGAAAATGGGAATAACTTTAGGGAATAACCCTAAATGCACTTATGCTATTCACCTCTCAGGTTGTTGTGAGGAAAACACTTTGTAAACCTCAAAGTGCTGAGTATACGTCGCCAGCATTAATGAACAATTATTAAGATTAATTATTCATTTCTGAAGTGTATAATGTGTCCTCTTAAGAGAAAGATGGAAGAGAAGAAGCTGATTGGACAAGTCCCATCTTCTCTCGGGGCCTCAGTTTCCTCATCTCTAGACTGAGAGCATTGGACTAGACCGCTCTAGACCTAGAATCTAGGACTCTGAACTTGGTTGTAAAGAGGTGACAAGAAGGTCTGGAGTGTAGGAACATATATCTGTTAGTTGTGACTTACACAAAAAGCCAAGGACAATTAGAAAGCTCTGCTCAGCTTTGAAAAGCCGTCATGCTCGTTGTTCTGTGGTGTGATGCTGAAGAATGACAGAAACATCTTCTGTGTTGGACTCCGAGTTCCCACTACTAGGCGTATATGCCCCAAGGATGTTAAAGACAGAAAGAATTGTTCCGTAGTCACCGAACGAGTCGTTGCAGCACTTTTTTTGTTGTAGCAAAGAACTGGAAATAAAGGAGATGCCCGTCGTCTAGGGAAATGGCTTATGGTATGCCAGTGTAAGAAAGTGAATATGAAGAGTTCAGGATGGTGAGAGGGCGTCCAACAAAGCCATCCTGAGAGAGCTGTCCTTCCTTTCCATGGATAGGGAAATCAGGCCTGCTGCACATGGACTCAGAAAACACAGATAGTGTTGGATTCCATTTGGGGCACCATATTTGAGGAAGAACTTTGATAAGTTGGGGAGTGTCCAGGGGGAAGAAAACCAGAATGGAGAGGGGCCTTCAATCCATGCCAAGAGAGGATGGGCTGGAGGAAGTAGGCATGTTTAAACTAAAGAAGAGAAAGAATTAAGGCGTGTATGGTGGCATCTCCAAATATTTGACCAGCTGTCTTGTGGAAGAGGGATCATACTCTTCTGTTTAGTCACCATGGGAGCTCTCTGAGGTAAAGCTGCCTTTGGACAAATCTAGGCTTGATTTAAGGGAAGACTTCTGAAGAGTTAGGGCTGTCCAAAGATCGAGTGGGCTGTCTGGGGGCTTATGGGCTCCCCCTCATCCAGGGTCTTTGAGCAGAGACAGGATGACCAAATAATACAGTTGTGCAGATTCTTTTTTGGCATGGGCAGGACTACTAGTCCCCTTCATCTCTGAAAATTCTGGATCTGTGACCATCTGCAGAGCCCTTCTAGCGTGCAGAATTTGCCAGAGCTCCTGCCCTACCAGGATGAGGGCTCTGTCCAGGACACCATGTAAATAGGTGATTAGTTGACTGGCAGTTTCAGGAAGGAAGGAGCACTGTCGATCCCTGGTCTGTAGAATGACAGAAGAATGACATTCCTCATCTCACGGTTGTGTTATGAAGAAAGCCTTTTACAAAAGGCTCTAGAAGTTTGGGTTTTCTTTCCTTTAAAAAGGAAGCTACAGTTTAGCAGGAGCGACAAGTGCCCAGGGAGGTGGTGGGATTCCTGACCAGAAGTAGAGTATTGTCACATTCTGAAGGCCCAGAATGCCGGCGGAAGGAGCTTGGGAAAGAGTTGAGGAGAGTGACGTACATAAAGCATTGTTTTAAGAAAACAGTATGCTAGCTTGCTTTGCAGATGCAATGATGTTACCTTTACAGCTTCTCCTTCTTGCTTTGCCTTTTTTCCACTCACAAAGTCCCTGCCTTAGTTCAGGCCCTCTTCATCTCTCACCTAGACTGGTGCAATAGCTTTCTCACAGTCTCCTGGCTTCCAGGCTCTTCTTTTTCCAATCTGTCATCCACCCAGCTGGCAGGTAAATATTCCTCATGCCAGTTTGACCCTGCTACTTCCATGCTCACAGTTCTTCAGTGGATCTCACTTCTAGGATCAAATAAATGGAGAATCATAAGCCCTCCGCTGTGGCTCCCACTGGAAAAAGAGTTCATTTCGTCTTCCCCATCCCCCCCACCCTGAGCCCTCTGAATTAGTTACCGAATTTCTAATCAGTCAGTATCCTTTATCAAATGGGTTATGTACTGAGAGATCCTGTAGATCACAAGAAATTAAACATTTGGTTCCCACTCTGAAGGATCTCAAGCTCAGCAGGACATTTCATCAGAGCAGAGCTCTGCTTTGCTAGGCGCGTGCTGCACGTGCTAGGCACGGCTGAGAAGGAGACAGAAGAAAGTATCTCTGCTTTTAGAGAGGCCATATGTATTCAAAGAATTCTAGTACTAATGAGACTGTGAAAGTATTGAGGAGACTTTAAAGACATTAGGAAAGTTTTGTGAACCTCAACAATGGAAAAAATCCACCCGAGATGGGGGAGGGGGGAGGAATCATGAGAGGCTTTGTGGAGGAGGCAGCTGTAAGCTGAACCTCGAAGGATGGAGTAGTGAGTAGACTTTGAACAGATGAAGATGGAGAGGGTGTTGCCAATGTACGTTTCCTCAGCTGTAAAATGATGATGCTACTACCGTTTACCTCCCAGGCTGGCAGGCAGGATCATATGAGATAGAGGCTTTGCAGTCTTAACATTCCATGTAAAAGTGACCTCTTAGTTGGTAATGATTGTGCAGCCACCCCTACTTTCATTTCCCACTGACCCTCTGATCACCCCCAGCCCACAGGTTTCTCTCCCTTCCTCCCTTCCTGCCAAAGCCTTCGTTCCCTTCTCTTTCCATTGCTGCACCCCGCCAGCCCCCTCATAGCCACCGTCCTGTCAGCAAGGCTCACCCCAGGCTCTCCATACTTCAGGCCATTCATTGGGAACTCTCGCTCCTCAACCAGCTATCAGTCTTCAAGAATTTATTAAGCACCTACTGTATGCTGGATACTGGGGACACAAGTATGAAGAATGAAACAATCCCCATTTGCTCCCAAGGAGTTTGCCTTCTGATGGGACAGACAGTAGAACCCATATGGAAAAGTCATTAAATATAAAGTAATTTGAGAGGGAGGGGGTGGAGGTGGAGAAGATAGGGTGCTTGAGCCACATCTTAAAGGAAGAAGGGTTCTGAGGGCATTCCAGGTATGGAGGACAGCCAGCCAGGGCAAAGGCAAAGATTGTTTCGTTTTTGTCCCTAGCACCTGTCACAGTGTCTGGCACACAGTAGGTGCTTCATAAATCCTTGTGATTGATTCACAGTGGGTAGCTGGACCACTTTTGCCAGGCTCCTGTACACTGACTTAGGAGCAGGTTTTAGTTTACTTGAATCTCTGCCAGGTTTCAGACTTGTGAAATGCATAATAGATTAGCTTCTCTCAGGGCTTTAAAAAAATAACGACAGTAAATCAGAGCTATAATTGTCTCTGGATCTCCGCAGTCATTTTCAAGTGGCTCACCTTGAGCTGAGAGAAAGTAAGGCCCCCTATCCTGTGGCCCCAGGACCACCTTCCAGGGGAAAGGGAAGGTTTGGCCTTGGATAGCTCTCCTGCTGGTCAGCCTCCAGGAATCTTCCAGGTGAACCTCTTCTTCTGCTCCCTGGGTGGTTTTGCTTCTTGGAAGTGGCCTAGGAGGATGGCTTATGCTCACTTCAGCCTGAGCTGCAAGATGCTTATCACATCTGTTGATCAAATCTTCAAAGGTTTCTGCAGAAGTCTGGATTTCCTGGGGTCACAGGGATTCCATCCAATCCGGAAGGGGCTTCAGAGGAAGATCCCCTCCTTGAGAGAGAGGGAGTTTCCACTAGTGCTGGGGAAAGGGGCCCTCTCTCCCTCCCTGCCTCTCCTGTCTGGGTTGTGCTGGAGATTGGTCCCAGAGACTGGGGCAGCCCGCAGACCTTCTTCTTGAACACAGCTGGGATTGTGGAAGAAGGAGCCACATTCCTAGACACCAGCTCACTGCCTGGCTGTTGGAGTGGAGCCGTGTGAGATGTCAGGAGGCATTATGCTCACAGGCTCAGTGCAAGGGCTGCTTGGCGATCTCTGGAGAGCCTGAGGCCACAACTCAGATGGAACCAGCAGAAGGGAATTTGCCAATTCCAGACCTAATGTGGGGACCCTGTCTCCTTAGATCAAATTACAGGGGGATTGAGGAAGTAGTTTAATGAACAGGACTGGCCTCCCAGCTTGGGGTGCCTCCTGCTGTTAACCTCCAGTGAAGGGTATCCCTCAGAGTCTTGGGGACCCAGGACCGTGAATGTGGGAGATCTCTTGGGCATGGGAAGTAGGGACTCGAGTCAGTCTGTTTGATTGAACACTGGGTATTAGAGCTGAAGGTTATCCAGCCCAACCACTTCATTTTACCAGTGAGGAAACTGAGGCCCAGAGAGGAGTAAGGTTTCACTCAGGGCACATGGACAAATTAGTGGCAGGTTATCAGGATGCTAGGTGGCATAGTGGATGAGTGCTGGGCTGGGAGTCAAGAAGACCCGAGTTCAAATCCAGCCTCAGACACTAGCAATGTGGCCCTGGACAAGTCGCTTAACCCTGTTTGCCTCAGTTTCCTCACTTGTAAAAGTGAAATGGCAACCACTCCAGTATCTTTGCCAAGATAGACCCCCAGTGGGGTCACGGAGAGTCAGACATGAACAACAGTAATCAGGATAGCCTATAAATATTATAAAAAATGTCCACTCTAATGGATCTATACACTCATTAACTGGGGCCCTGACCTTCCCTCTCTACCACCACCAATTTTTTAAAAAGGTCCTTGACAGGAAATTTTTGTCAGCATATCAGAGGCCTTTTTCTGACTGGATCTTTCTTGGGTGCCAGTGTGGCCCTTGGATTGTCCGTCTCCTGTTTTCCTTGGCTCTCCCTGTATGACTGGCCTACCTTTCCTTGATACTGTCTCTTAAACCACTTCCTGTGTTCGGGCCATCAGTAATAAAATACATCAGTCTGCTTATGTCCACCAGACATCTCACCTCTGACTCTGGGTCACCCGACATTCATATTCTTCAGAGATTAAGGAGTCTCATAATCCCCAGCCCTGTAGCATCTCTGGGAGAATGCTGGTGTTTAAAAAGATGAGAGCAGCTTTGAGTTAGGGGGCTATCATTCAGTGGTGATGATGGTGTGTGATAACATGATTATTTTGGAATAAACTCGATAGAAGCACGAGAGTTTGATCCACCCAGGTGTTCTTTCTACTAATCCGTGTCTCAGTTAAACATTTATTGATTGCCTGCTGTGTGCAATGCACTGATTTGTCTACATAGGAGATTGTGCAAAGAGAAATGGGCATAATCTCCGCTCCAAAGGAACATGCTATCCGTAGCACAAATAACTAGTGAAGTGTGGAAGATCTGTGTCAGGAGACAAGCAGTGTGTGGAGGTAAGAACCCTAGGATCAAAGAGCTAGGGACACTGGCATAAAGAGGCTAAGCAGTTGGCCAAAGGTTGTGGAGCTGGCATTTTGAACCCAGGCCCTGGACTCCAAACGCAGGGCTCTGTCCACTGCCCTGTGGTGAGAATAGGGTGAGGAGAGGGCACTTTTCTTTAGCATTATAAGGTCCTTTCTCCTTAACAGCCAGTAGAAGGATCTGTTATCACTCCCATTTTACAGAAGACTGAGTAAATAGAGATTTTGAGAAGTGCATCACTTTCACATGGTCACTGGGCTAAAATAAAAACGTGAGATCATATACATGGCGTGCTTTGTAACCCTTGGCCCCATATGAATGTCAGCAGTACTATGTCTGCAGGGACCAAGGATCTTTTTGTTTATGCCACATGTCAACTCAGGAAAAGGGGTACAGAGGCATAGAATATTAGAGCCAAAAGGTACTCCACCCTGGAGGCCTGGGAAGATTTTT
>JAQQSZ010014180.1:0-11577 GCA_028646595.1 Phalanger gymnotis
AAGAGAGAGAGTGGGCACAGGATGAGCTGAAGATGAATAAGAGATGAGAGAGGAATATATTGAGAGAGGGAGATAGGAAGAGATAGAATGGGGTACATTATCTCACACAAAAGTGGCAAGAAAAAGCAGTTCTGTAGGAAGAGAAGAGAAGGCAGGTGAGGGGGAATGAGTGAATCTTACCCTCATCAGATTTGACCTGAAGAGGGAATACCATACACACTCAGTTGGGTGTCTTACCCCACAAGAGAGAAGGAGGAAGAAGATAAAAAAGGGTTGATGATGGAAGGGAGGGCAGATGGGGATGAAGATAATCAAAAACAAACACTTTCAAAAAGAGACAGGGTCAAGGGAGAAAATTCAATAAAGGGGGATAGGTTAGGAAGAAGCAAAATATAGTTAGTCTTTCACAACATGAGTATTGTGGAAGGGTTATACATAATGATACGCATGTGGCCCATGTTGAATTGCTGGACTTCTTAGGGAGGGTGGATGGGAAGGGAAGAGGGGAGAGAATTTGGAACTCAAGATTTTAAAAAAAAATAGATGTTCAAAAGGAAAAAAAAAAGGAAATGGCCAAAGTACAAATAAGCACAGGTAAGTGATAAGCATTACGTACATCTGATCACATTTATCAAAGACAGTCATAGACATTAGAGTTCAGGGAAGCAAATTAAATTTAAAATATTTATTAAATGGTTACTTGTAGCTTAATTTTTCTTTTAAAATGCTGTCTGTGAGTTATGGATGACCACTGTCTTCACAGAAGCAGGATTTATTCAAAATAATCATGGAAATGAGCCATGTAGTATATAGAAATGTGTACATGATTTTCAATCTATACTGTTGGAAAGAATGCCCTCACTGATAAGATCACAAATCTATCAAAGATAGAACTCCTATTTCCTAGATATCATAAAAGATCATTGTGATACAAAAATAAAAAAAAAACTAAATGAAAAGACCCTGTCTTTCAGGAACTATGACAGCCAGGTGGTATAATAGATAGAGAGCTAGAACTAAAGTCCAAATGACCTGATTTCAAGTATGACCGCAGAGATCCTGTGCAAGTCACAACTCCTTTCTGTCTCAGTTTCCTCAATGGTAAAATAGGGGTAATAATGGTACCTACCTCTTTGAGTTGTAAGATAATACTTGTAAAATCTTTTGCCAACCTTAAAGTGTATGTAAGTGCTAGGGGCAATTACTATGACAATCATAGAATCGAATTTAGAAAAAAACTCTTAGAATCCATCTATATTTGAACATGAATGCTCTCTACAACACACTCAGTATATGGTTATGCAGCCTTTGCTTGAAGGCTTTCAGTAAGACAGTCCATCCCACTTTTGATAATTCTGGTTATTATGTAATTTTTTTCTTTATTTAAATCTAACTTAAATTTCTTATCTTGGGCCTTGCAAAAATTATTGCATATCCATAGCTTTGCCATATCATACATTTGAAATTGTTATTTTCTTAATTCAAATAACACTATTTATTTCTGTAAAATATCACTTTCACCCTAGCTTTAGCCAAGCATTCTAGTCTGCCCAGATCTCTTTGGATCTTGAATCTGTTATTGTTCACATCTATCACTTATTTTGTATTATTTTTTAATTTGATGTTTTTCATCTATACCTTTGTTTAAGGCATCAATAAAAATATTCACAACAAGGGACCTGGAAAATCAGCTACAGATCTCTTTTCTAGCAAAAATTGGACCATTAAGGATCATTCTTTGAATCCATGCATTCAACCTTTGCTGAATTGATGTAATGGCTAGTTTATATCTGGTCCTCTCTCCTAGTCCTCTCTTTACTCGTCATTGGGGATCTCCACAACATGCATGGAGGATTACAAAATCCATATTTCTAGTCATATTATTTTGCTTGAACTCCATTTATACATTAATATATTGGGAACTTATCTCTGGAAATTTCAACATGAAGGTATAATTAGTATTTCCAATTCAAGGTGTCCAAAATAAAATTTGTCTTTCCCTCAAATTCAGACCTCCTTGAAACTTTCCTATTACTTTGAGGGTACCACCGTCCTTACAGCCACCTAAGTCCAAGGCCTCAAAACTATCCTTTACTCTTCCCTTCCTTCCATTTACTTTATATTCAATCTATAAACAAGTTTTATGAATTCTACCTCTGGTACATCTCATGTATCTCTCCCCTTCCCTCTACACACATATAGTGTATCCCATTTCAGGCCTTTACCAGTACAAAACTAATATTCCCTAAAGCTCTGCTCTGGTCTTGTTTCTACTCTTCCCAAATATTTCCAATGTTTCCTTAATTTCTTTTAAGATAAGATACAAATTCTTCTACCAGTTGTTGATGTTCCACAATCTGGGATATACTTGCCTTCCTAGACTTTTGATATGTTTCCTCTGCATGCATTTGAACAAAGTGGGATTAGTATTGATGCCCTGAACTGAACAATCTTTTTTTTTAATTTTTAAAAAATTTTCCCCAATTACATGTAAAAACAAGTTTAACATCGGTTTTGTTTTGTTTTTCTTTTTTTGGAGAGGAGGTAGGCGTTAGGTGACTTGCTCAGGGTGACACAGCTAGTAAGTGTCAAGTGTCTGAGGCTAGATTAGAACTCAGATCCTCCTGACTCCAGGGCCAGTGCTCTATCTACTGCACAACCTAGCTGCCCCCATTTTTCAAATTTGGAGTTCCTAATTCTCTCTTTCCCTCTGCTATGCCCCCATCCATTGAGAAGGCAAGCAATTTTACAGAGGTTATATATATGTTGTCATGCAAAGCACATTTTCTTTTAAGCCATGCTGTGAAAGAAAAGAGACAAAAATCTCCCCAAAATTTATCTGAATTCAGGCTCTGCCATGAACTGAACAATCTTACACATTTGTTCTTTTGCGCACATTGTCTATTATCCCCAGAATACTCTCCCTTCTCACATCTGTTTTTCAGAATTCTTAATTTTACTCGATGCTAATTTCAGGTAATACCTCCTACTGTAGCCTTTTCCTGAATCTTTTACTTTTTCATATTTTCTCCCTTCTGAAGTTGCTTTGACTTTATTGTACACGTCTTTTGCCAGAAAGGAATGTTAAATTTCAGGAATATGGTGACCATTTAGTTTCTGTCTTTACATTCCCAGAAATAGTAGATGCTAAGTTCATTTTTACTGAATTTAAATGAAATTTCCAATTACTGAAAGTCAAGTTTATGGGCAAACTAGGTAATGAAGCAGGAATTTGTGCACAGAGGATCAAGAAAAATAAGCTAATTGGCAGGGCAAGTTAAACTTTTTGGTAAAACAATGAAGTACAGATGTAGAGTGCCTTACTTCTTAGCCATTTCCTGTTTAGGATTGGTCCAGAGTTCTGTGGTAAAGAAAAGATTGTGTCATCAGTCTAGAGACCTGCTCACATACAACTACAATATTTTTAAATAATCTGAATATATTGCCTTTTAACACAGCTAATGGTTAGTTCATTAAGCAAGTAGCCATTAATGACAGACTTACTTTAAATAGGAGGTACAAGCACATTACTAGTGTAATAATCTCTGGTTTTCTTCTATCTTTTTTTTTTTTAATTTCTCAACCCCAATATGAACTTTCTGACTATTCTCTTTAATATGCTATCACTCTATGAAAAAGATCGGGAATCCTTAACATTTGTTTATTAAATTATCACTGTTCAGGTTTGGAGTAAGTCCTGCCTGAGAATTTCATAGTCATTAATTAACTGGTTTCTAGAATTTACACACTAACTCATTTCACTATCCAAGAATATTTAAAAGCGATATCCAATTATCATTTCAATAAAATGCTTGGTACTGTGTGACATGGCTGAAAGAGAAATTTTTTTGCTTTGGATCCAGAACATGTAGTTACTTCTGCCTTCAGTCTGTAAACATTTAACAAAATGAGTACAGATTAATCTAGCTTTAAAGCCCAAGTTTGGGGAACTATTAACAAACTTAGAGGCAAACATGATTTTTGTCATAACTTAGAGCAAAACACCTGTGCTTGTAATGAGATGCAAAATATATTTCAAAATTAAATAGATTGGCACCCCTGGCTAAATCCTGTTACTAGCTTCCTGATTGTTTATAATTTCAATGTGGTTATCTATCTCTTTGAAAGAAAAATATTCAAATCATGGGGGACCTCTGAGAGTGTAAGATGATTTTCAATGGAGTCAATCGCATGTCTAATAAGTTATTTTTCATAATATTAATGCCATTGCATTTAGCAGCACTTTCAAAATTGTTCCACACAAAATGCTGATGAGTCATTTACCAAGTTTTTTCAGTTAGCCTTGAATATTTCATGAATGGTATTATATTCCATAGGAATATATATCAGTGTGATTTGGAAGTAGACTTTCAGGAAAATGGCCTTATTCGGTTTTAAAAGGAGGCGGAACTGACTCAGTAATGGAATGCTTTTATGCTGATGCTTGATTACTGTACTTTGAGGGCTTGGATTAAAATTAGACAACAACGTAGGCAAAGAGATGAGAATGAGGAAGAAGAAATACCCTACCCCTGGATGAAAAAACAAATTACTAGAGTAATTTAATTAACTTTTGTTGGAAGACGTATAACAATGCTTTGGTGTATATTCTAGCCCCCCAGTAACTGCTACTCGCCCACCTCCTGACTCCAGAATATCCCAATAGATAAAATACTAAAGAAAAGGCATGAATGAATGATCTTTAGCCTGGTAAATGCATCTTCAACATGCTTTGCCTAATAAATGCACCTTCAATGTGCTTTAGAGTCTGTATGAAAAATTTTTAAATGTAGCACGTTGCCTCCCTATATTGGAAAGAGTTTATCAGAGTGCAATAAAATCTATGGTGGCTAAGGTCTAGGTTTCTATGAAAACAGTTCACCTTGGGTCATGGTGGTGAGTCAGACTTTTTTTTTTCTCTATACTTCAGCCCCTGACCCTCATACCCTATATACATACATACATATATATATATATATGTATATATGTATATATGTATATATGTATATATGTATGTACATAGTGCTCAAGGATTCCAGTGCATGGATCTGGGAGCAGAGGTAACAGCTAACACTTTTGCTTCCCCACCAAACACTGTTCTAGAATTCCTGGGAAGTGAAAACATATTGACCACTACATGTTAACTATTAGATTTTCCCATACAAAAAGAGAAAATTAGGAAGACACTTTGGTGAGTGACTACCATACCACCTACCTCCTGATTTTCACAGGACATAGATTTGAAATATTCCTATATCCAATTTCCCTTTCGTCTCTGTTGGCAATTAAAAACAAACAAAACAAAAAATTAATAGCCTATCTATACATAGATGTATACATATATGTGATTCCATAGATATGTACTGTATGTATGTATGTGCACACATGCCCCTACCCCCAACTGACACTATGGAATCACTAATTAGGAAAGACATTTACTAACAAATATAACAGGCGAGCCAATGAAGGCTTAGTGTTTAGTACATGCTCATCTCTCCCTCTCCCTCCCTCTCTCTCTCTCTATAAACATATATCATAATGCGATCTAATGCAACACAAAGAAATTTGATGAGCTCATTCTTTTCCATGAGTGACTGATGGGAAAATTCTTATGGTTGGCTAAAAACTAGAAGGACTGATGACCCACAAAGGGCAGAGCTAGAACCAAGTATTATATAAAAGTTCGTAATGGATGATCTCTCATTTTCTTCTCTCCTGGATTTTGAGTAAGGAAGATTAGTTTAGGCTTTCAGGTAGAAAAAATCTGGCCAATATCTTCCCCCTCCACTTCATCTTGCAAAGGTTTATTTTTTTCCCTGTGTTTATTCTTTCTTGATCCGAAGTGAATGTATATGCGGAGATATGGGAATGTCCAAGGAACTGGTTTAGGAGCTCTATCAAAGCCATCAGAGAAGCCCCACAGGCAACTGGAATCAGCAGCAGAATCTACCAAAGTGATCTTCTATTATTCTCTCTCTCTCTCTCTCTCTCTCTCTCTCTCTCTCGTTCTTTATATATATATATATATATATACATGTATACATATATACATATATATGTATATATATATACATATCTTGTAGGCATAGAGTTATTTGCATGCTGTCCCTTCCATTAGAATAATAGCTCGTAGATAGCATATATATATATATATATATATATATATATATATATATAGTCAAGATATTATGAGATATCCTGTTTTCCAAAGCTAAGATCCAGCAAGGAAGCTGTGCTCTGAGTTTGTTGTAACAACCACCCTTTGTGCTCATACTCCAGATGATCTCAGCCACAGCAAAATCACAGAATTGAGATTTATGATTTGCATATTGTGTGTAATGATTATAGTATTTAGATTTTTTGGAGCTTCCCCATTTCCTGGGGGATCCTGACCTGAAATATGGGGCCACAACTGAAAAGCAGTAGTAGAAAGTAATCAATCATAATTCCTGACATGCTAACAATCCTGTAACTGCTAAGTGAACTGAACCAGGTGCTGCACTCCTGTTCTTGATGACCTATCTCTGGTTGTGTATACTGCTGAATGATGATAAGGCTCAATGACCCTAATGACCTGGGACAGTCACAAGGTTCAACTATTCTAATAACTTGTAGACTGTTCCCACAGGACCCCTAAATGTCTGCATTGTCCCACCCAATAGTGCCTGCACACACTGACTTGCTGTGGGAACTGTTTACTCAAGACCTAAGAATGACAGTGTTCTGGTCTGACCCTTGGGGGTTTTCATCTTTAAAAACCCTACCCCTGCCATAAACAAGTAAGCTCTTCTCTGGAAAGCTGACTTCTCTTGCAAGTGTTTTCCTCATTCTGAAATTAAACTGCTATTTGATTCTTAGCTCACCTGTCTCTGGTCTGCTTTGTTTGGCTCAGGCCATCCACAGGTTAGAGATCAGTTCCAGTCCAGACTGATTCATTATTTAATTTGGTGGTAGCAGTGGGATTGGACCCAGAACAAGGCCATTGGGGTCTTCACTACCAGTGGGAGCAGACTTGGTGCAGCTAAAGGTTTCTCCAGTCTTATCCTGTAACACCAATGTGATACTCACAGCAGGTGAGTATCTTATTCCCTTATTCCCTATGTTGGTTTGCAAAGGACAATACACTCTCTTCCTTCAAGAGAAAAACAAAATATTTTATTTGAAACATTACTATTAGTATACCAGAAGGCAAGATTTAGAAGGTATTCATCACCAATCCGGGGAGGGCCTTTCTCTCTGCCCACTTCTTTACCTCCAAGCAATACAATATATACTGTTTCAAATCAAAGACTTGGCACTTGATTGGCTGAGTGCTGAGAAGCTTGGAAATAAACACTTAATTGGAAAGAGGTGGAAATCTCTGCGGCCCAGAGCCTAATTGGTTCCCTGTCAGGGCTCCATGTGAGGCCTACTAATGGGCAGGGAAGATCTTCATATTCCATTAACATTATAGATCCCCACCCCCTCATCTGTTGAGTCCTTTGCCCTTATTCCTGCCCCAGTTCCCCAGGCTCATGCTTTGGTTGAGCTTGGGGCCCTCCTTTGACCTGGGTGAAAACTCTGGAAAACTCTGGTAAGGATGTCCTTTCTTAACTGCACACCTCTTGTTAATTAGCTTCTCTCCTGCTCCCTGACTACAAGCCCGTGATAAGTTTGTAAATTGTGTGCATGCTTCAGTACTGGGTGCCTCATCTCAAAGAGTTAAAATTAGAATTGCAATTATATATTTGTTAGCATTTTGTTAGAAGTGCTTGTTTTTGTGATTTAAGTGGTATAATTTTCTTCGTGGATTATACTTTGCGAATTGCTTGTACTAGTTATTCATTGTCTTTGAGCATTCCCTTTGATATGAGGTGGGTTAACTTTAAAGATTTGACTAAGCACAATCCTAAATATTTCCTGGCACTGTTGGGCCAACTTTGATAAGGCCTAATGAAAGTATTTGAGGGAGAAACTGATGAATATGAAAACTCAGCCCCTTGAATGGGATAGTTTTAAGAAACTGTACTTGGCTCTGGGATCTGGAGGAGGAGCCGAGATTGCAGCGGAAAGCAGGGACTTGCTTAAGCTCTCCCCCAAATCCCTCCAAACACCTGAAAAAATGACTCTGAACAAATTCTAGAGCTACAGAACCCTTGAAATAGCAGAGTGAAATAGTTCTCCAGCCCAGGACAGCCTGGATGGTCGCTGGGAAGGGTCCATCACACAGTGCTGGGAGCAGAGCACAGCACAGCATGGGCCGAGCTGGGACAGACCAGACTGGGAGTCTGACTGGAGCAGGCCATAGAGCCATGAATCATTGAGTTGTGGCAATTATCAGACTTCTCAATACATAAAAGCCAAAGACCATGGAGCAGGTTAGTGGGAAAACTGCTAGATTGGGTTAGAAAGCAATCTGGCCCCAGCCCAGGGGGTGGCAGAGGTGGGACAGCAGCAGGAAGCTCCTGTGGCTGCTTCCAGAGCTCCAGTGTCAGCTACTTCCATAGTCCTTGGCTCACATGGTGGGAGGAATCAAGTGGCTGACCAAAGTGGGAGTGTAGGGCTTGATTTGCCCTGCTTGGATCTGGGTTGCAATCTTGGTTGGCAGTTCTTGGGAGAGGAGGAAGACTGCTGTGGCAGAGCTTGCAGTGACAGTGGAGTAGAAATTCCTCTGAAAACACCAACGCAGCCACTAAAGCTTGGGACAAAGCACTCTCTACAAGCAGTCATACCCTGACAAAAAGCTCAAAAGTCAAGTAGTTGGTTGGGAACATGACCAGGCACTAAAAAAGGATGCAGACTCAGAATCTATAATCTTTTTTTTGGTGACAAAGAAGATCCAAATATACAGCCAGAAGAAGTTAACACAGTCAAAGAGCCTAAATCAAAAGCCTCCAAGAAAAATACAAATTGTTCTCAGGCCATGGAAGAGCTCAAAAAGGATTTGGAAAAGCAAGTAAGAGACTTAGAGGAAAAATTGGGAAGAGAAATGAGAGTGATGCAAGAAAACTATGAAAAACAAGTCAACTACTTGCTAAAGGAGACACAAAAAAATACTGAAGAAAATAACACCTTCAAAAACAGACTAATCCAAATGGCAAAAGAGCTCCAAAAAGCCAATGAGGAGAAGAATGATGTGAAAGGCAGAATTAGCCAAATGGAAAAGGAGGTCCAAAAGACCACTGAAGAAAATATCACCTTAAAATATATTGACACAAGTGGAAGCTAGTGACTTTATGAGAAATCAAGATATTATAAAAAAGAAACAAAGGAGTGAAAAAATGGAAGAAAATGTGGAATATCCCATTGGAAAAACGACTCACCTGGAGAAGACATCCAGGAGAAATAATTTAAACATCATGATCAAAAAAAGAGCCTAGACATCATCTTTCAGGAAATTATCAAGGACAACTGCCCTGATATTCTGGAGTCAGAGGTTAAAGTAGAAATTCAAAGAATGCACCACTGGCCTCTTGAAAAAGATCCCAAAAAGAAAACTCCAAGAATATTGTCACCAAGTTCCAGAGTTCCCAGGTCAAGGAAAAAATACTGCAAGCAGCCAGAAAGAAACAATTTGAGTATTGTGGAAACACAATCAGGATAACAAAAGATCTAGCAGCTTCTACATTAAGGGATCAAAGGGCTTGGAATATGATATTCAAGAGGTCAAAGGAGGTAGGATTAAAACCAAGAATCATGTACCCAGAAAAACTGAGTATAATTCTCCAAGGCAAAATAAGTATTTTCAATAAAATAGAGGACTTTCAAGCTTTCTCAGTGAAAAGAACAGAGCTGGATAGAAAATTTGACTTTCAAACACAAGAATCAAGGGAAGCATGAAAAGGTAAACAAGAAAGAGAAATCATAAGGGATTTATTGAAGTTGAACTGTTTTGTCTACATTCCTACATGGAAAGATGATTTTTGTAATTCATGAGACCATTCTCAGTATTACGATAGTTGAAGGAAATATACATATATATAGACAGAGGGCACAGGGTGAGGTGAATATGAAGGGATGATATGTAAAAAAATAAAATAAATTTAAGGGATGAGAGAGGAATATATCAAGAGAGGGAGAAAGGGAGAAATAGAATGGGGTAAATCATCTCATATAAAAGTGGCAAGAAAAAGCAGTTCTGTTGGAAGGGAAGAAGGGACAGGTGGGGGGGAATGAGTGAATCTTGCTCTCATCAGATTTGACTTGAGGAGGGAATAACATACACACTCAATTGAGTATCTTACCCCACCTGAAAGTATGGAGAAGGGCATAAAAAGGGGAGATGATAGAAGGGAGGGCAGATAAGGGGAGGAAGTAACAAAAACACTTTTCAAAAGAGCTAGGGTCAAGGGATGAAATTGAATAAAGGGAGACAGGATAGGATGGAGGAAAATAAAGTCTTTGACAATATGAGTATTTTAGAAGTGTTTTATATACTCTTGCCTTCTTAGGAAGGGTGGGAGGGAAGGGAAGAGGGGAGAGAATTTGGAACTCAAAGTTTTAAGATCAGATGCTCAAAAGGAAAATGTTGTTTTTGCATGCAACTGAGAAATATGTTATATAGGGAATAGGGCATAGAAATTTATACTGCCCTACAAGAAAGTGAGGGGAAAAGGGATGGGGGGAGAGTAGGGTGACATAAGGGAGGGCTGACTGGGAAATGGGGAAATCAGAATGTATGCCATCTTGGAGTGGGGGGAGGGTAGAGATGGGGGGAAAATTTGTAACTCAAAATCTTGTGGAGGTCAATGTTGAAAACTAAAATATTAAATAAATAAGATGGAACTATTGGGGAAAAAAGAATGAGGAGATCCACAATCTTAGTTTTAGAATAGCTGAAGAACTGGCTTGTGGAAGAGGTCTTAGAATTAGACTGTTTGACTCCAAAAAGGAGAACAAGGACCAATGGGTGGAAGTCACACAGAAGCTGATTTTTGTTCAATACAAAGAAATGCATTTAAACAATCTGAGGGGCATGCCAGCAATGAAACAAGGCAGATTCATGAACGACACTAGGGAGCTCTCCATCATTGAGTGTACCAAAAATGGGACTGAATGAGAATCTGTTAAAAGCTATTCTAAGAGGATTTCCTTGAAAGGCTGGATGTGATAAACTCTAAAGGTCTCTACCATCTCAAAGATTCTCTGTGATACCAAATTCTGTGTCTCCCAAGAGTCATTTTAGGGTTTTTTCCACTGTGCTCCTTCCAAACTTATGCTTTGATGGCAAAAGGCAGAATATTTTTTTTTTTACTTTTGAACATCTATTTTTTTAAAACCTTGAGTTCCAAATTCTCTCCCCGCTTCCCTTCCCATCCACCCTCCCTAAGAAGTCAAGCAATTCAACATGGGCCACATGCGTAACATTACACATAACCCTTCCACAATACTCATGTTGTGAAAGACTAACTATATTTTGCTTCTTCCTAACCTATCCCCCTTTATTGAATTTTCTCCCTTGACCCTGTCCCTTTTCCAAAGTGTTTGTTTTTGATTATCTTCATCCCCATCTGCCCTCCCTTCCATCATCCCCCCTTTTTTTATCTTCTTCCTCCTTCTTTCCTGTGTGGTAAGATACACAACTGAGTATGTATGGCA